>LR812523.1:24620823-24743323 GCA_903798195.1 Danio kyathit
TCGTTGCTACACTCATTAATTAGTTCATCTTTGCTTCTGTTCGGCTGTCAGGTGGAAAAGCTCTGGGTTTAGCCCTCTGGCTTTAGCATATGGATCTTATTTTTACTCTGCCTTAAGATAAACACTATTTCCAAGAACTTATAGCATACATACTGTATTGACCTTATTCTTTACGTACAAGCTTTTTAGCTTGAGACTTCTGGTCTCATTCACTTTCATTAATTACATTATAAATGGCTTGATACTCTGCTTGATGTTTCTTATTATATTATTCTACCTTTTATGTATCATCATGAAACACACTTGTTTGTAGAGCGAGTGGTTTCACCATTTTCAGCCGTCTAGTAATTTTGTCCATTTATCAGCTGAATCAAAAGTATTAAAACAATCGTACAAACGAGTGTACTTCCGCATTGCAGAATAAGGTCAATAAACTGATTTCATGCAGCCGCCATTTTAAAAGTGAAAGCGAGGCTGCGGTGAGAAGAAACCCGGAAGTATTGCCTGCAGTCAGAAACGGCGTATTGTTGTGTACCTGCCTGTATATCTTATCAGTGAAAAGAAAGTGACATGTTTATCATTTTTCTGCTTTCCGTGTGACCCAAAGGTCCATACTGAATGGATAGGGAAAATAAAAAGGGACGTCAGACCTCATTTTCAGCTACGTTAAGGGAAATGACACTAGTTAGCTAACCTTTTCTTTTCCAAACACACATTGTAGATGCCATTTATGAAACTCAAGTTAATGAACTGATTCTTTCACTACATTAGACTTGTCACGATACTGAATTTCGGTACTCAAATGTAAAACAAAAATGTCTATTTCCTGCTAACTTTTGAGCGTGTTCTTAAACAGCGCTGATTTGCCATTGTGTTCACATGCTCAACAGAAATGATTGGTCGTGAAAAGTCATCAGTCCACTGCACTTCAACAATGTTTAGAGAGTACAAACACATACGAGCAATCCGCTGATGAATCGACTGATCTTGGCGGCTTGAAAACTCTCCAGTGTCCGTGTATCTGTGTTTGCACTTGGTGAAGAGCGGTGAACTGATGACCTTCATGGCCAATCACAGTCATTTCTGTTGAGCATGTGAACACAATGGCAAATCAGCTGCGTTTATAAACGCGCTTAAATGTTAGTGGGGAATGGACATTTTTAAAATGTCAGTATCGTGACAATGCTATTACAGACAACACGTGTGTGTGCATTTTACACAGGACTGCATTGTTTTATCGCTCACCAGGTTACATAGGCTGAAGCAGGGAAGCCCCCACGGTGTTTACCTGGTGCCATGAACTGAAGCCTAGGAGGACACTTAAGCCTTATTTATGATTTTGTTCGATGCCTAATATGCTTTTAATGATTAAATTAAACTTAAATTAATGATATTAAAGTGATGTTTACACCACATCTGCACTTTGAAATCGCAGCAACAGCTGGAGGTTTGTAGTCCACAGCTTGTTGTTGCAATGTTTACAGTGCTGATCCTATACTTCCAGGTTTCTTCCCACCGTAGCCATGCTTTTGTTTTTTAAAAATGGCGGCGGCATAAAATAAGCGTATTTTCAGCTGAATCGGAAGAACTAAAACTAGGCTGTGTCCGAAATTGCATACTTCCATATGTGAACCTAGTAGTATGTCCGAATTCATAGAATTTAAAAAACAGTATGCGAGAAGTACCCGGATGACCTACTACTTTCAGTGAGATTCTGAAGTGTGCATCCGATGGACGCTACGCTATCCCATAATGCACCGCGAGAGAATTCATGAATGGGAGTGAAGCGACGCAACTCACGTGGGTAGGTCACGTGATCATGACAAAATGGCGGATGTAGTACTTCCCATAGATATATACACTAGATATCACATAGGGACCCTGAGCATGCGTCAATAGCGCCGCCACATTGGTACAGTGCTCCTAGGACAAATGTCATTCAACCGCACTAGACAAGACAGTGTGCCAATGTGAAGATGCTGGACTTTAGCGCTGTGTGCGGATGTAGTAACGAGCAAACAAAGAAAACAAAGCACAAAAGCAGAACATTTTATAGGTAAGATTTCGTTTTTATGTTACGAACTTTTGTGCTTAACAAGTAACGTTATTGATGATAATACAGTCTCTTACTGCAATGACCATAAGGCAAAGTAGCACCAACTCGTACTAAATTCTAAGCTTATGCTAGTTTTGATGAATAAAATAAGCAAACAATGTAATGAAATATGACAACAAGACGCTGCGCTGCAAGAAACTTGTATTATTGTCGGCTAAGTGAACGAGTCATTCATAATGGAGATTCATTCACAAACTAATTTTCCCTCCGCCAGAATGAGAAGTGAAAGCAGGACAGGGTGTGTGTTTCAGGACATGGATTAATCAAATTAAACAGGGAAGGAGGATAATGCATTTCCATGCACACAAACACATACTCTTTGTCGGTAATGCTCGTGCGGTCACATCCATCAATGTAGAAAAGTGATGTAAAATTATAACATTTCGTAATTTAAAAAAATATTTTCATATGGACCACCAGGGAAAACTCCCGATCATAGATATATGTGTATTTCTCTGGTTTTGGATGGCCACAGTCCTTCACTTCACCCTGGTCATTCATTTCAAAGCAGCCCTACCCTGTACTAAAATGGCGGCTCTATTGACGCATTCGTTCTAATAGACCACAGCAGGGTAGGCGACATCTAATGTTTATATCTATGGTACGTCCGAGTTCCATTCATACGGACATTCATGCTGTATGGAACATACTTTTCTAACGCCCGAGTAGTAAATTCAAATTCAAATACAGTACCTACTGAGTATAGGTGATTTCAGACGCAGCCCAATAGTAAAAACGAGCGCACTTCAATAGAAGTGCAGAGTACACTGCAGAGTAAGGTCAATACATAAATCAAAATTAACTCTCATTGCTCCTGATGATACTCTAAAACATTATAAGATTTTGAAAGGTTTTTTTGCTGCATTTTTATTTTTAATCCACAGCCGCTGGAAATGTGTGATCGTCAGTCTGGAGTGTTTTAATGGAAAAAAAAAAGCAACTATATCTTCAATGGCCTGAGGGTGAGTAATTTAACAAATTTCTTAGTTTTTTTTTTTTGGTGGTGAGTTATTGCTTTTTTAAGTCTTTCTTTAAGAAGGGCTGATGCAACGTTTCTCATGTTGTCAGTGTACATTTATTACAGCTCTAAAGCAGATATTTTTAGCGGACTGCATCTCATTTCTGAGGCATTTTAGTTCCATATCAATATTGTTTTGAATTATTTTCTTGCCTTAAGGCTAGTTTCTTCAATTAGGGTACCAAAACACATAGGGAAATATTATTAATTAGTGCTTTTTAATAGAGTAAAGCGACTGTGCACAAATACATTAATTAAGAGAACTGTTTAAGGTTTTTTTTTTCATAGTCTCTGCCTTATTAGCAAACCTGTCATTCTTCTAATTCCACACTGAGTGAAATATTTTACATAAATTAAAATTCTGGTTGCAGAAAAGAGTATGTTGGCTTAATAATTCCTGCACGTGTCTTCATATCCTGGTCTGGCCAACATTGTGCTTTTCCTCAGCCTTGTCTCCTTTGCAAGATGTCCCTGTGAGTACAGTTGATTTAGGCAATTTTAGGTTAATTTAGAGGTTAGTAACCTTCAAACCACACACCCAATCATAAGAGCCAGTGCTGCAATGAACCATGACATTTACCACAATCCTGAATCCTACTCCATGTGTGAAATTTCCCCCGAGAATTGAAATTGGTTCTTTTTAATTAGATGAATACCCGTGTCACAAAAGATGTCTCAAAAAAGGTCACCAAGGCTGCATTTATTTAAACAAAAATACAGTAATATTGTAAAATATTATTGCTTTTTAAAATGTCTCATTTCAATTTCAGTATATATTAAAAATGTCATTTATTTTTATGATGCAATGCTATATATATATATATATATATATATATATATATATATATATATATATATATATATATATATTGTCTTTATATCTAATATAATACATTTGAGCAATATCACACGAGTAGCAGTGCAATATTGCTGTATATCGGCACTAGTGGGAGGCGTGCATTGGTGTCCCACCAGTAACGATATACAGCCATATCGCACTGCTATGAGTGTGATATTGCATTTATACAACAGTTTGATGGCATAATCATATATATAAAAAAGAAAATACAACATGGAGAGTCTAAAAATCCTTTTGTATGAGGAACTTCTTTTTTCCTCTATTTGTTCACATCTGCAGCTGATGTCAGAACAGCAGAAACCATTGCTACCGTCACTTTAGAACAAGTATTTGAATGATTCTCTAGCGTAATGTCTAAAGTGATGACAAAACAGGTGATTTTGCTCACATTTTAGGATTATAAGGCTGAAGAAAATGAAATGGCATCAGTCTAGAGACATTTCCCAGTATTTCTCTGTTGCAATTGGGAGATCACAATAATTAACCCCGAAAAACAAAACACTACCAGAAACACTACCAGGACTATGGTATAAGTACAGCACTGCAACATACAAAAGAAAGAGATCGACTTACCTGTTTTATGATGATTTGATCAGCTGTAGTTTGAAATTACGTCGAGTTTTTCTCCTCTAAGGGCTTATTATGCGGTCTCTGTCACCATCTTGTGGATGGACAACGTCAACCGTCTTTGCTCTGCTCAGTATGACAGGCTGATGGATGCTGACGCACTGTCTCTCCGAAATATTTAAAATAGGCACTGTCCTTATAAATAAACTGCATAGTTGCAATCTAAACAACTACATTCTCCCCTAAAAAAGCCTCAAAAGTACATTATGTTGTCCAACAGCTGCAATATTTGTCAAACTGTATTGAGTTTATTGATCTGCTGTCACTCTATGTGGGCGGAGTAAAACGCAAGGGTGAAGAGGCTGTAGGAATGTTTTTATTGCAGAATATCGCAGGGATGGGCAAAAATACGTTGAAATGTATTTTAAAATAAAATACCAAATACTTCAGTTTTACGAGTAACAAAATAAACTACAAAATACAGCAGTGACAAATGTATCAAAATAAATTACTGTATTTTTGTATTTTGAAAATACTACAAAATACTTTTACAAGGAAGCATGACATTTCTTCGCAAACTCAATCAATCAATCAAGTCCTTCACCATTAAACCGATTTAGTGAAGTAAACAATGATTGACACCAACAGCGTTTCTCTGAGCTAGTTTAAGTAAGCTTCTCTGCCAACTTATTCACCGCTAGGTGAGGAGGTATTTATAAAATGTGTGTTTCTCTTTGAGTTTAGTATTGATTTTGTACAAATTTCATAGAGAAAGTCTTGTTGAATGTCTTGAAGATGATCTCTTTAATCACTGTAAAAACCATTTAATGCAGATAATGAGTTGGAATATAGTACTATATCTCGTGATTGTGAAAATTGCCACCATCTCTTAAAATTCTTATTTTTCAACATTTTTGCAGTTGAAATTTTCAATAGTCAATGTAAAATCACAATTTCTGAAAACTGCTAAAATTTCCAGTTTCCATAAATCATGTTTTTTTGAAATTGTACTCTTCAAAACACAATCTAAAACACCGTATCTCAAAAAAATTGGGAGTTTTTGACCAGTAGACTGTATTATTTAATATTTTTGTCTCATACTGATTAACTATGTCAAAATTGGTAATTAATTATAAAGAGCACCTGCAGATCAGATACTGGCTTTTGAAACAGCCTATGAAGTTTTGTAGGTATCGCCACTGTAGGACTTTTTTATGTTCGTCTTATTTTCCTGTCTGATTTTGACCTGCTCCCAAATCTACCCCTGCTATTTGTCTGTTACTTTCTTTATTTGTGATGCATAATTTCCATCCATACTCCAAGCATTGATCAACTTGTTCAATATTACAGTTTTTCTCAGTGACTTTGGTGCATTTCTCACAATATTATTTACATTTGCACAATAGTTAATGCATTTCTCAAAACAATTAGTCATTTGTGCACATCATAGTAGCAGTTTCTTATTCCTTCCAACAAATTGCAAATGCTTTTGGAAGTGCATCAATTGCTTTCATACAACTATCTGCTGTTTATAATATTATCATTTGCTTATGTCATGTCAGTCAAAATTAACTAAACCTGTGGATGCTGAATAGTCATTCCATATAAAACTAATAGTTCTCATTTCATTAATTGAGTCTTTACATACAAAAATGCTGAACTAGTTGTCAAAATCTGTCAAGCAAATTTTTAGAAAAAGATTTAAATCTTTTTTTTTTTCCTGAAAATGTTTTCTAAATTGAACAATTTCATGAATGATTTACAGACCTGTGTATGTTGTAGGTTCAGTTCCAATATGTACTGCAATATTGTTCACAGTTGTGCACAGCTCTACTCAAAGGGAGTTTATGTTTGTTGTAAATAAGTGTGTATTTATTCTTTTGCTCAATGCTGTGAATAAATTAGAATTGCAAAAGAGCAAATGCAGTAAAAATGTGAAACATACATATTCAGTGTCTTGTACCCAGATACCTCACTAAATGCAGTGATGTCTAACTTTACTGTAGTTTTCAAATGGCTGTGCAAATAGTATATAGTGCTGCCTTGAGCATTTTCCGGAAGTGTCACCAAAATCTGACTTTTTTTGCATTGGAACAAATTAGTAAAGTATCATAATGAAAACATGACAAAGCCATTCTTGTTCATAAACAATGGTGTCAGGACTTTTCATCTTGATGACGCTGACACTTTCATTGACATCAATACTTGCTTTTGAGGAATGAGCTATCCATTTTGAGCAAGTGACACGCTTTTGCAGGATATCAACTAGGTTTTGCAGTTTGTACTAATTGTTTTGGAAATGCATTAACTGTTGTGCAAATGTAAATAGTGTTGTGAGAAATGCACCAAAGCCACTGAGAAAAACTAAAATCAATTTTCTAGTCTGATCTTAAGCCTTGGCAAATGACTGAGAAAACACCCCTATTAATGGCCACATTTTTATTAAGTCATCATGTAGACTTAAAGTATTTTATAGTATTTTTAAATACAAAAATACAAGACACTGAAGTATTTTGATACAAAATATTAACCCATTTTCATAAACCCAATAAAATACAAATTACAAAATAGTATTTTGTATTTAAAATACGTATTTGAAATAGATGTATCATAAATACTGCCTATATATATATATATATATATATATATATATATATATATATATATATATATATATATCACTTCAAGTGATTTACTATTAATAGGTACAAGTTTTGAGTAAAATATTTATATTTGAGTAAATTTTTATATTTTATTAAGTAAGCTACTGATATTCTGTTTTTAAAATTTTAAATAAGAATATTTACATTTTATTAGGTCAGTTTTATATATTCTATGTTGTTCTACCTTGGGGAAATGGGGAAACGATACTTATATATAAGTAAATTATTATTTTTTAATAATATTTAAGGTAAGAAAACAGTTATTATAACCTTTTTTGTTAGTGAGAAATGGTCTGTGTTTGCATTTCAGTAAAAATGAACACGATGTAATTTGGTTAAAAAAGTGTGTGCGTGTGTTGGGGGGGGTTGTAATGCTGTACATAGCTTTTTTTGTTTCACCGCTATTCTTGGCTGGCTTAACAGTGTGAGTTATGATTGTTTGGCTCGTCGTCTCTGCTGGGGAAGGAGATGTAGAGATTGGACCTCCTGGAACTTTAATTGAATTGAATACCTCTGCTTTATATTATCCGTGAATGCGACTGGGCTGAAATGCTACGTGCAACTACGCATCAAAATAATTCTTTTGAGCAGAATGAATTGAGTGGCATTTCAGCCCCGTCCGTCTATATCAGCGTTATCTGGATCTGGATTCACGTCTGCGTCTGGGCAACACTGGTGGCGTTGAGCACAGCAGGCCATTGTTACACAGCCAAGTATTTGAAGGGCACAGACCCTGTGGGAGAGAGACAGGAGCCAGTAACAGGGGAGAGATATGGCGACACAGTGAGTTTGATAGAGAGCTAAAGCCCATAATCCCTCTGGTTCAAACCACAAGTGAGACTCTTTCCCCCGCGCGCTTGATGGCAGGGTCGAACCCTTCGCTGAGCATGTGCATTCAAGGCCAAGAAAACAAGGCGTGCTGATAAAAGCCATCCCTCTCTCCCTTCCTCCTTATCCATCTCGCCCAGAAAAGCGAAATAAAAATAAGGGCAGCTGCTTTCACCGCAGATCTCTGGCACTGCGTTTCGAGCGTGGCACGCACACAAACACGTAAACACACACAAACCGTAGGTCTTGCCCCCATTGTGGTTTGAACTCAGTGAGGTGCATGTAAACCAAAACATCGCTTTTAAAATAGAGTTGCCTCTAGTGCCGAATGTATGTACTCCGGTGGAGAGCTTCGCTTCTGATCTGGCTGCGCTCCAGCTCACATACTGAGCATTTATAAGAGAGATACAAGCCCCGACGTTCAACCAACCGATCGATGCCAGGGGGCCTCAATGCATCTTGGGTAACTCGGCCCATTCCGACCTAACGCTGCTTTGATGGTATAACATTTTTAGATGTTTTAATGTTCTGTCAGGAGTTCACTGGGCTGCATCCCAATACGCCTACTTATAGTATGCACTGAAAGTATGCACCTCATTGGAGAGGGCGAACTCTGTTCTGCCAAAGATTATATCGTTTACCTTCCCTCGTGTCGCAGACCTGTATAGCTTTGTTTTATCTGTTGAGAGATATTTTTGAAAACAAAACATTAGATTGGATGGAAAAGCTATGCAAGTAAACAACTGGCCATTTCATTTGCAGTGTCTAAAATCACACACTGCATGAGTAGCTTACTACATGTGAATTTGAAGGTACTGCACGTGTTACAGTTGACCCAAACATTAAAACTCATAATTTATTCATCCTCCTTGTTTCAAACCTGTTTGAGTTTCTTTCTTCTGTTCAAACAAAGGATGGTATTGAAGAATGTTGGTTCATTCTATGGATGTCAATAGCTGTTTCTTTCCAACATTCTTCAAAATATCTTGTTTTGTGTTCAACAGAAGAAAGAAATCCATTAAAGTTTAGAACCACTTGAGTGTATTTTTGGGTGAAGAGTCCGTTTAATAAAAGCATGCTCCCTATATAATGTACTGTAGTATGAATGCATAGTATGTGATGTGTAAATGAAATTCAGATGTACTGCATGCATCATTCATTTCAATTCAATTCATGTTTATTTATATAGCGCTTTTTACAATGTAGATTGTGTCAAAGCAGCTTAACATAGAAGTTCTAGTAAAGTCCAGTCCAGTAAAGTTCAGTTTAGTTCAGTTCAGTGTAGTTTAAATTTCACTGCTGAGAGTCTAAACACTGAAGAGCAAATCCATCGTTGCGCAGCTCCACAAGTCCCAAACCAAGCAAGCCTGTGGCGACAGTGGCGAGGAACAAAACTTCACCAATTGACAAAAGTGAAGGGAAAAAAACCTTGAGAGAAACCAGGCTCTGTTGAGCATGACCATTTTTTATCTGGCCAAACTTCCTGTGCAGAGCTGAAGTCTAGGCGCCGGGGGCTGGAATATGCTGGACGTCCATCGTAGAGAACTGCAGGTGTAGGTCACCAGGGGATGATCAGGCTGGCCCACAGGATCAGTGCGGGACTCGTCTGTCACTGTGGTCTTTCAGGAGTCAGTCTCATGCTCTTCCATCCTCCATCACCACCACAGCATCAGCTCAGGATACGGCCTGGTCCAGGATTATAAATACCTTGGCATCATTTCTTCACAGGTCTTGAATCGCATCAATGGCACTGCATAGTTTCTGGGGGCCTCGGGATGAGCATCGCCAGGTTGAAATAGAGAATAAAGAAAATAATTTGTAGCTGCTGTTCATAATGTATTTAAACGAGATGCAAAGATGAAGTGCTATAAATGAAAATAGTAGTTATATAAACAAACATGTAAAGCATATAAATATTTCTAACAAAATGTCTGGTGCATTAAGACAGGAGGAGTGTGTCCTACAGGTGGTTGTCAAGCCCACTCACCTTCGCCCACGCACCATATCGTTATGTGATGCATTGAGTGTATGCTTTACTAAAAAGATAGGTCTTTAATTTAGTTTTGAACTGAGAGAGTGTGTCTGAGCCTCGGACATTATCAGGAAGGCTATTCCAGAGTTTAGGAGCCATAAATGAGAAGGCTTGACCTCCTTTAGTGGTCATGTTTTTATGCTATTTTTCCATCCATCGGCTTTTATATGCATTTTATGATGCAGTGTAAAAATGCTATATGGAAACCCAAAGATGCAAATAAACTCTAAAAACGTGTAAAAAAAAAAAAAAAAAAAAAAAAAAGTCAAAGTCAAAGTCAAATCAAAAAGCTCACCATATGAAATGTTGTTTTAATTAAAGCTTCAATACGAAATGCTATTTTTCTTGTATTAACAGTCCAATTGTGCATTTACTGGAGAAGTCAATCTGTTTACTTTAACTTAGTCAAACATCAACCTAAAAAGCAGCTGATGTTGTGGGAAAATTCAGCCAGAAATGTGCACAGAGAGCCATTATAGAGCATGTTTGGCTTTGTATTTTCAACACAGATAAGACTGGGAATCTCGCATTCTAGTATGCAGTGCCTGTGTCATGTGGCACACATTTTAATGAGAATCATATCTGTTGCCATTCGTTTTCTCGTGTTGCATTCAAAAGTGCTTTCTTCACTGTTGCACATTATGCAAAATGAGTAGAAAATGCATTTGGATGAATATGCAGTAATTGTGAAGAGTGCAGTCAACCAGTCAACACTTTTTTCTATTTTTTTGTTTTCTATTTATTATATTATCAAAAAAAATCACAAGAACAGTTTTATATATTTTGTTGACACTTACATTATCCCAAATTTCTGGAAGAATGTTCATAAAAAAGGGCAATTATAACAAGTGACATGGTGTCCTGTGTCGCCATTTGTCAGGATCAAAAATTATTCCAAGACTCAGGAAGATTAATTTTCAAGGATTTAATGTTCTTGCAGCAAGGGAACAATACAGAAGAAACATAAGAGGTCCCATTCTGGTTACTCAAAGGGCAATCCTTCGAGGCCAGTTTATATAAAGGCATGCGAACAGATGATGAAACATTGTCTTTAATCATTGGTCTTAACAGTTTGTTTGGTAGAATCCTATTGATCATATAATCAAATCATTGTCAGCCCAATATGCCTGCCACTGGGACATTCCAACCATTTAACTGATTGAAAGTACAGTTGAGCATGTGATTATATCAAGAAGTAAACACATTTATAACATTAACTTTGGGTTTCTTTAAAAGTATACATGTATAAAAATAATATAAATAAAATATATGGAAATGAAAAAAAAAATCAATTTATCTAACACCATTATGTCATATACCCTCAGTGGTCTAAACCCTTTCTTTTCACTTTGACAGCATTCAGTCTTAGTCTGCTTCATACTTTCATGATAATAAGTTTTGAATACTTTAGTTCACCCATGAATGTTATTTCCGCAAAAGTGCCATAGTACGTAATAAAGATGACAACACCCATGATTCCACACTTAGTCACAGCGGCATCAGATTACACTTTTGTTCAACCCAGGCTCATTATGGATTGCAGTTTTTTTTTTTTCGCGAATCAGCCAGAGGTGTATGCTTTTTCAGATCTCAAATTTCTATTGCGAGTGTCATTCACGCCTGCTCTTGTCGTGTAAATCCACCAGAGGCCGCTGTCGACTAACTGACGATTGACAACCCCACCCACCCCCTTTCCAAAACCCAACCGATAGTGTTTTCAAAAGCACCAATTGACCTGCCCATCGCTTTCCCTAAATCCAACCAATAGTGTTTTCAAAAGCACCAATTGACCCGCCCATCGGTTTTTCATAAACCCAGCCAATAGTGTTTTCAAAAGCACCAATTGACCCGCCCATCGCTTTCCATAAACCCAACCAATAGTGTTTTCAAAAGCACCAATTGACCTGCTCATCGCTTTCCCTAAACCCAACCAATAGTGTTTTCAAAAGCTCCAATTGACCTGCTCATCGGTTTCCCTAAACCCAACCACTAGTGTTTTCAAAAGCACCATTTTATCCGGCCACCGCCTTCCCTAAACTCAACCAACAGTGTTTTCAATAGCAATCCAGAAAAAGCAAAGCCATCGTGGCCACTTCATTTTTATGACATTTTTTACCTGCTTTCCGTAACCGTTCTTCGCCAGTCTCAAACCCCATCATAGCAGTCAACTCCGATCTGCGTCTCAAGTCTGCTGACATACGTGGCGAGCCACTGGGCAAACTGGTAACAGCGGAAAAGCCGCCCACATGGAGGTAAGCATTCAGCTGGCAGTACAAAAGTAAAAAAGGCCATCAGTGGCAACATACCACCTCGTAGCATTTGTTTTAAAGACTAAACGCAGCCATATGTAGCTCTGGCTACATAACTCTCGATCTCCACAACAAGGTTATTATAGTTAACAAAAACAAACTAAAAAACAAAAACTAAAATGTAAATAATTTTCGTTAACTGAAATAAAAATTAGTTTTTTGAAAAACTAGAACTAACTGAAACTGTGCTCTTACAAAATTAACTGAAACCAACTAAATTTATAGCAAAAATGTCCATCGTTTTCGTTTTTTTTTTTTTTTTTGTAAATGTATGTAATACAGACTGTATGCCTTTTAAAAGTAAATCTATTTACTTTGCGCTGCAGGCGTTTGACCTGTATGGCAGAGTCTGTAATCCTGCTGATACCATTGGCCAGATCAAGCCGGTCCTCCTCCAGTCATCCTCGCTGTTGCTTCCATGACAAAAACAATGGCTGAACAATGACTGCAGCATGGTAACAACATTAAAGACAAAGAAAAAAGTATTAATTTAACACATTTTTGCCAAATAATAGGTTTTATTTCTGTATTAGCGATCGCGAATGAATCGTTCTTTTTAACCGGATCTTCTGAGTGAACCGGTTGAACTAGTTCACCAAATCAAACTGAATAATTTGAAACGATTCACGTCTCCAGTAACGTTAAGCACTTATCCACAAACTGCTTACTTTTTAACATGCCTGATACCGCCCTCTGACTCGAAATAAACCAATATATACTGAGTTATTCAGTTATTAGAAAACTAAGCACAGATAACAGATTTGACAAGCTGTTAACTGTAATACTGTGCCTACGTGATTCAGTGAACCGAACACAGTACATGGCAGCCTGAGGTGATTGAACTAAACTTGAACAACTGCAGCGCGGGTAAACCAAGGGCTTAAATGAGAGGGTCTGATTAAAGGTAAGTTTATTTTATAACAAAAGTTGTAATGGATTTTAAATGAGCCAAACTTTTCAGACCATGGTGATGTTTTAACTGACCAAATTATGATTGCTGACTACATATTTTTGAAATGTTGAGTCCAAAATTGGGAAGATTGTCACAAAAGATCTGAAAGTCCCATCAATACTATGTATCTAACCTCAGAAGCAGCCTTGCACACATATTGTATTTAAGGCTGCTATCTTGTGGGCTTTGTTATTTGAATTTGAGGATGGGTAGATGGTAATGGTAGATGATAATGTTCACATGTCAAAAAAATGTAGCCCATCTTTGATTGAGTTTTTATAATACAATATTTATTTTGATGATTTTAAATCTTGCACCTAACAAATATCCTAATTTACAACAAAAAAACAACAACAACAAACAAAAAACTAATACTGAAACTAATAAAAACTAAACTAAAGCTAAGCTATTTTAAAATATAGAAACTGATAAAAAAAAGTAAAAGTAAATCTACTTCTAAAAACTAAAAACTAACTGAAAAAAAAAAAACTAAATAAAAACTAAAACTAGTGAAAAATTCAAAACTATATTAACCTTGCTCCAGAAATGTATACAGGGGTACGTAATCACAAAAAGCCTGTGTTGCGTTTGTTTGTTGTAAATATGCACCCTCTAGTGGCACAAAATACATACTGTGCCTTTAAGGTTGAGGAACTATAAGATACATGGACTGCAGTTGCAGAGAAAGTTATTTTATGTGCTTTGGGTATACTGTATGTTCTGTGTGGTTAAAGTGTACATTTAAAAAGTAAATTTTTGAACACATGGGTCAAAGGCCAGTGTCAACAGGGCAGATATAGTACGTGCAAGAATGTATTCACACCTACAGACACGCATCATAATTCAGTACACTTCCGAAGGCCTCATTTTCTCCTTCTTGTACTGATATCTTTAGCGGAAGGCAGCTGAAAGGCGCTGTTTCTCTTAAGTCAGACAGTCAGCAAAACGAAAAGACAAAAAAGAACAATTGCATTGTTTGCTAAGTTGCAAGCCAGAAGATTTCGGCGTGGACTTCACTGGCCTTTCCTCGGAGGAATTGCAGTGAAACCGAAGATAGCTGAGGCACAGATGAAAGAGACACAGAAAAGAGAGCGAGAGGGAGGGTGAAAGAGCTTTGTATTTGTCGCTAAATTGGATTAAAGATTTAGCTGGCATCATTTGTAGTAATGTATGCAGAGTTAAACGCTGCTCAGAAGCCTCTCTCGCTCAAAGAGCTTTAATACTGAAACCGAACAAAGTGCATTCAGCCGCGCTCAACACAATCTCCACGGGATGAGCAGTTTCCTTTTAATGTTACCATAACTACACTTCACTGCACTTTTGGCAAATTTCCCACCCTTTGAAAAAAATTTCAAAACGCCGCTGTTTCTCTCACTGTCTAATGTAAAAGAGCATTAGACAGTCTGGAGATTAGTTCGGCGGTTTTATTTCCCATTAATTGCTGTATTGTTTTGTTGAGCTCACACTGAGAATACATCTGTGATCGAGCGTGATGTTTTCGTTGCGGATAGAACCAGAGAGAACCAATCAAAAGCTTTAGACAATGAATGTAGAAATTCCGGGAAACGGCTGAGCGTGTTTTACATGCTGTTTAATGCTTGACAAAGACGCCGTTTTGATCCTTGCAAAGAGATGTACCTTGTTCGTCAGGCTTTCTGAGAGATGCTTAAATGCTGATAGCTTACTTTCTCCTCATTTGACACCATCTGGCTAATGCATAATCGTAAATGCCTGTGTTTTATTCCAGGCTAATTGTTTTCATTTGAACGTCTCGAGTGGTTTTTGTGAATTATACTAGCTTCATTCTTTGTGAGTTGGTTTTCTGTTAAATGAGGACAAAAAGAGATGCACAGAAGAAAGCTGCTCAGGGCTTGAACTTCAAATCTGATTCAACATCATATTTAGCATCATAGCGAAGGGTTTTGAGGTGGAGGGGGCGGAGAATAAAGATGGAGTTGGCCTTTATGTTTTGTTTGCTTGTAAAAGGCATGATCTCATTTGAATCAGTCATGCGGTCACAGGAACAGTAAAGATCTTTCCAGACTCGTCTGACCCAGTTTAGCTCTGATCAGCTGGAGGTCAATCCGGTTCACCTTCTAATTGCTTTTTTCTTTGAAATGAGGGACGTAATGCAAGTAAATAAGAAAACAAATGTGATTCATTCTACGTAATTGAACACAGATAAATTACTGAAGGACATGATCAGGCAATTATATGATCTTGGAAGTCAAGTAATTATCATAATGAGACCCGAAATATTTCAGATTAAAACTTTTTTTTTCAGTCTGATGATCCAATAAGGAATGCGTTCAAACCAATGACTGTAAAAAAATATGGACAACGCAACAGCGCCTTGTCTCATTGAACACTTTGAATGCCTCATGATGGGCACAAACTGTTGCAAAAAATTGCTGAAATTGGAGCCTGGGTATGCGCAGAAGAACTACCAAATGGAACCAGAGGCGGAGCCGCGGAATAAAGCTTTCAACCAAACGCTTGTACGTCAAATCCACCATGCCCTCTGAACTTCTCATTTAGCTGCCCGTATCTGTACTGTAACAAAGGCTTGCTAATATAAATATAAGCGCTTACATTTAAAAACACGGTGCCAGTGGTGTAGTGTTTATTGCGTTTACACTCTGGTGCTCTTGGCGACCTGAGTTCGATTCCCACCTCGCGGTCATATGCCGATCCTTCCCCTCTCTCTGCTCCCCATGCTTTCCTGTCAATTCTCTCTACTGTCCTATCCAATAAAGGTGAAAACTTTGAAAAAAATTATTATAAAAAAAAACGTAATAATTTACAATTTATTAAAAAAACTGTGTGATGTAAGCAGATTTTAATAATTTATTAAAAACAATATATGTTAGACTGCAAAATAAACGATCTTTCATACACTCTAACCTGAGTTAGACTCAGCTATGAGCACAAAAAATATTTCTCTTATAACAGGGTTGTTGGTATTTGTTATCTTCACTGGGGTAGAAATAACACTTGTAAAATATGAACAATAACATATACACAACACATACATTTTTAGAAAGGTTTTTATTTTGATTTAGCAATCAGCAGGGCCCAAAATATACATATCATGGACAGATTCGCCATGCGGAAAAAATAGGGCATTTAAAAGATAAATATAGCAAGATTTCTAAATATCAACAGGATATTAACACATCCCATCCCTGCACTATATAAAATAATCCTTTTCAATTTGTACAATAAACTTAGCAGTATCAACTGATGTCTATCAGCTGCTGCAACATCGCCTGTATATTGTTTATGATTTTTTTGCCTCAGTTTTCATTTGGTTTATTCGATGCCTTAATATCTGACAAAGATGAATTTACCTTCATTTTAATGTTTATTAGGAGTTTTCAAATTAAAAGCCAACAGTAAATGCTGAATATAAATAATATATACAGTAACATTTACAGCTCTATTAGTTATATAAGTTTCTGGTTCTAGAACGTTTAAATTGTATAACAGCAAATTCAGTAGATTCACTCAATAACATGCCGAAACTCAAAATGTCAGAGATGTCCTTTAAATCAAGTTTAAATAACGTTATTTCATCCTATTATTTCAGACCCATGAAGAGAATTACTGCTAGATAACGATTACCTGTAATTTTCCCGTCATGGCTAGGCGTGTATATCAGCAAACTAATAAGAAAGCCCTCACTTTACCAAATAAACAGTGATCCATCAGATCCTGTAGGTCAGAAAGTATAGTTTACTGCTGAACAACTCATTTTATCATAGTAAACTAACACAGAAATCAAACATTGATACTTCACTGTCCTCCCGAAGCTCCGACGGTCTGCTTAGAGAAGCTGTCAATAACGATGACACACAGTGTTGCCAGATTGGAAATGTGAAAGTATCGTACCAGAACCTCAAAATTATCGTATTTGGAGGAAAATTATCGTACAAGAGTCAAACGGAGAGTATACAGCTATTATCTAGACAAATAGAGTTTTGACACAATGTGAAAATTACCACAATAAGTAAAAAAAAAAAGAAAAGAACATAGGCGTACCTTAGTAGGAAGGTTTATTGAAAACCTTTTTGTGTTGCCAGATGTTGAGGGATTTATTTTGCGGTACAAATATGATATAGAGGTAAAGTTGGTTTTATATTCGCACATTCGGACTTTCCCCTTAATAATATAATTTCATAAAAGTGTTATTTGCAAACTAAATAGCAAAATCATATTAGCAGCCAATGACTATCAAAGTCCTAATCTAGTCCTAGTCCTAGTCCTAGTCTTAATATTGTTTTGAAGTCACACTTGCATGCTAATTTCGATCGAATATTCAAAGTAACATGGTAAACAATATAGAGACTTCTAAATGAACGAATGTGCGAATATAAAATCAACTTTACCTCTATAAATATGATGCCTACATGGAGCGCAACATAGTGCTGGTTGGCTTGAAAGCAGTGCACCCTCCCGAATTTTTAAGTCTAAGGGTGTGCACGAGCCCATCCAGAGGATCTGTAATGAGCCGATCTCGTGGCTTTGTTTTGATGAGATTAACTTTGGAAAAACACGTTTCCATGATGCATTTGAATGGGTGAAAAGCGAGAACATTAAGGGCAAACTCTCCTGTCCTTCACACTTTCCTTTTCAGCACTACTTTTTAAAACTTGACCGACCTCTCAACCTGAAAACGACTGAACCACGGCCGCGTGCAGCAGGAATGTTAACTCGTGAGAGAGCTATTCTCCACGTTGATTGGCGGAGAAGATGTAACGTAAGATGAGATAGAAACTAGTCATTGGATAGAAAACGTGTCTAACTCCACCTTCTCCTCACAGACATCAGACACAAGATGCAGCTATCAATAAGTATAGAAGCCCTAAGATTACAATGAAACTCATTTTAAATGCCATAAAATTCTGAAATTATCGTACATTATAGGATTTTTTACATTATTGATCGTACATCGTGCAGAGGTCGAAATTATTGTACAAATACGATAATTATCGTACGTCTGGCAACACTGATGACACACCCTGTTTTTATAGCGTTAAATTACTGGCTAAAAACATACTGTTTACAAAAATGAACATCTGATCCTATATCAGCATGATAACCTGTGCCCTAATTGACCAAAACTATCTTTCAGGAATTTTTATTGCAAGTGTAATTAATTTTTTATTTGGGCTCAAGTCTCGTTCTTTAACACAGAGGAGGCAGGGTTTATGACTTGTACTGCAGCCAGCCCCCAGGGGGCGATCTAACGGCTGGGAGCGTCATTTAAAAGCAGGCGTGTGGCACACTTGGTTCAAACCATCAGTCCAAAACAGTGATGATGATAACAGTGCTAATGCTAACAGTGTTAAAGATAATGACTCATGACTTTTTTTTTAATTTATTTCACCATTAGTTCAGCTCTTTTGGCTTTTTGACTGAAAAATTAAAGCCTTCTCACATTGCACGGTGTAAACTACAGATTTAACAGTACAAAACATCCCACCACTATACAGTATATAACCAGATGACTCTCAAATTATGTTTCTTGGAAAGAAAAGCAAACCAGCATCCCATTAATTTATATCAAATAGATTTAATTGAGGATTGCAGTATTGTGCAAGAGTTGTACAGTAAGCACACATTAGTTTGTTTTATTAATACTGAACAATACTTGTGCATGTGTGCTCACAATGCACTGAGCACTAAGATTGCATGTTCTTCACAGTGTCAGTATATTGTGTATGTACAGGTTGAGGTATACCAAAGACTATAGAATACACAAGACATGTCACTCGTATAGTTTTAAATGGAGAAAAGTGTAACGGTCAATATGGCGAATGAAGCCCTGCCTACTAGTACAGGAGACAATCATCGATCGCTACAGACTGAGGATTTTCCGGGGGGAGAGGCTCGGACGAGACGTGAGTTTCTGCAGATTTTGTGTATTTTCAACATTTAGAAATGAAACTAAAGAGACAGTTGTTGTTTAATTTTATTGGTGGTTCCTCGGTAGTTTGGCAAGCAATTATGGAGAATTTGATGTTTCCCCATTCAAACAGAATGCCCGACCATACTGCCCAAGAGGTGTTTCAAAGATGGCCGCTGAGTGAAATGACTTGCCTTGCCTGATTTTAGGTATACCCCGGACGCCCATGCACAACTTCCTCTGTTTGAAACAAAGCACAGGTAATATTTCAGAGGCGTGGCTAAGCACAACACACGTGCCCTATACTGACACTAAGGAGAAGAAACTGCTGAATAAAGTCATTATTTTTTGCTTTATATATGCACAAAAGTATTCTCATAGCCTAATATTATGATTAAACCACTGAAGGCACATGGTCTGTTTTGAGGATATTTATTGTGTTTTCTGAATGTTTTTTTGAATGATGCAGGAACCTTGCTGTCTAGGCAGAATAAGGGAGCTCTCAGATTTCAGCTAAAATATCTTAATTTGTGCTCTGAAGAGGAATGTCTCAGGGGGTTGGAATGACATGAGGGTGAGTAATTAATAACAAAATTTTCTTTTTTGGACTAACTAACCCTTTAATATAGACAGTAAGACTTAAACTGGTTATCATTTGATTTGTAGTAGGCTACAGTAGGTCTTTTGATGTCACTTTTTTAAGTCTTGCAGAAAACACAGTATCTGATTATTTACTTTGTTGAATATAGCAAACACATAAATGTGCTAAACAGTTGGTGCCAACAGCCTAATGGTTAAGTGTGCTGACATATAGCACCATGGTGCTCACAGCGACTCGAGTTCGATTTCCGGCTCGAGGTCCTTTGCCGACCCTTCCCCTCTCTTTGTTCCCAACTATTTTCTGTCAATTCTCTGCACTATTCTAACCATTAAAAAGGTAAAACAATAAAAATAAGATTAATGGTGTATCATATGTATGTCACACAAAATGGGTGACTAATTCTAGAAAAAAATTTGAAATTAAAAAATATATACACTTACATAAAATTTGTTTATATAAAATGCAAAATTATTTTAAAATTAAAAAAATTATAATATAATATATTTAATAACATAATTTTTTCTTATCCTAAAAATGTTAGGTTACGACACTCCTGTGTTTTTAATATGACGGTTTAATGAAACTATAATTGTTATGGTAATGCTTACAATACCTGTTTGCAATATATATTGTCCATATTCACTGAAACATAGAAAAAATGTAATTTAGAATATAATTTAGATCTAGGTAACACTTTATTTTGATGGAGTATTAGTAGACTGTCTGCTTAATATCTGTTGATACTGCTCCTTCAACAGAGATTTAACTGACTTTAAAAAACTTTGCAAGTTCATGTCAACTTACACTAACCCTAACCCCGACCTGACAGTCTATTCATAATCTAATTAGTTAGAATTAGTTTGCATGTAGATGCAATGTAATTTAAATTCAACTAACGGACCATCAAAATAAAGTGTGACATAGCTCTAATTTTATTGATAGGGGGGTTTTATGTTCAAGTGCTAAAAATATGTGTGATGGTAATGTACTTACAAAGATTCTAATAAAGACAAGCTACAGATTTAGAACAGCTTTGGCGGTGCTTGTGGGTGTACAAATGCGTTTTACCAGTCTGTGTCCTAGAAGACTATTAAAAAAGAGAGAGAAAGCTTTTGGAGGGGATGGAGGAGAGTATGTGCGTGTGGTTTGGAGGGAGAAATGCAAATAACCATGAACGTGGAAAAAATAACAGCATGAAAATTCAACTGTGCAGAAATTTCTCACAAATCAAACTTCAAGCACCTAAAATTGTGCCATCAGCACTCCACCCATAAGCCGAGCGCTGTCTGACTTCATTAAGGCTCGCCGGCGAAGGTGCAGCTGCACATGAGTGTGTTTGATTAACTCCGCAATGATTTCTGACTTAATCAGTCAGAAGAACAAATTCAGTGAGCAGGAAGCCTTTTATCAGCCAGACTCACTCACCTGCACACCTTCCTGCCTTTTAGCCAGCAGCAAATTAGCAAACCGACGGCTGTCAAAAATGAATAATTGCGCTGCATTTACAAGATGAAGGCTGGATTGGTACACTAAATAAATTGGGATTTTCTGTCTTAAACTGGATATGCCACTTGAACTTAAAGGAATAGTTCACCCAAAAATGAAAATGACCCCATAGTTTACTCACCCTCAAGCCATATAGCTTTAAATATTATTCTGGCTCTTCCATGCTGTATAATGGTATACTGTATAATGTATGTATAATGGGTACTGGTCCTTTTTTCTGAAGCTTCTAAAGCACAGAAATCTGTCGTAAAACTAACCCACATGCTGCCACAGGGTTGTTGCATTTCTTATGAAAGGAATCAATGTGTTTTTGTTACAAAAATATTCATTCATTCATTTATTAGTTTTCCTTCAGCTTAGTACCTGATTTATCAGGGGTCGCCACAGTGGAATGAACCGCCAACTTATCCAGCATATGTTTTACACAGCCGATGCCCATCCAACTGCAATCCAGTACTGGGAAACATCAATACACACTCGCATTCACACACGCACTTATGCACTATGGCTAATTAAGTTCATCCAGATCACTTATATGGCATGTGTTTGGACTGTGGGAGATAGCACCCAATCCACAATCCATACGAACACAGGGAGAATATGCAAATTTCACACAGAAATCCCAATTGGCCCAGCTGGGACTCAAACCAGCAACCTTCTCTCTGTGAGGCGACAGTGCTAACCACTGAGCCATCGTGCCACCACAAAAATATTAAAATGTTTTTTAATAGAAATTCATATCAGCGACCTTTGGTCAATTTTTTACAATTATTACACACCGATCTGCTTCATAAGACATGCATTAAGCCCCTGACGACTGATGGGTTAGTTTTATGATGGGCTTCTGTGCTTTTGAAGGTTAAAATAGAGACACTAAAAATTGAACTTAGTTGTGATGCAATATTGTTCACCTTTTGTAAAGCTGCATTAAAACAATAATTATTCTAAAAAGTGCTATACAAATAAACTTGATTTGAATTGAATTGAACACCATTATACAGGGCAACGCAGTGGCGCAGTAGGTAGTGCTGTTGCCTCACAGCAAGAACGTCGCTGGGTCGCAGGTTCGAACCTCGGCTGGGCTGGGTCAGTTGGCGTTTCTGTGTGGAGTTTGCATGTTCTCCCTGCGTTCGCGTGGGTTTCCTCCGGGTGCTCTGGTTTCCCCCACAGTCCAAAGACATGCAGTACAGGTGAATTGGGTAAGCTAAATTGTCCATAGTGTATGAGTGTGAATGTGTGTGTGTAGAAATTCCCAGAGATGGGTTGCGGCTGGAAGGGCATCCGCTGCGTAAAATTGTGCTGGATAAGTTGGTGGTTCATTCCACTGTGGCGACCCCGCAAGGGACAAAGCCGACAAGAAAATGAATGAATGAATGACCATTATACAGCACGGAAGAGCCAGAATAGAATTTGAAACTAGGACAGCCTGATCTCACAAGGAAACGTTACTGTTTTACGCTTGGTCAGTTTAGTGGCCAATTCGTACAAGTTCATTCATTCATTCATTCATTTTCTTGTCGGCTTTGTCCCTTGCGGGGTCGCCACAGCGGAATGAACCGCCAACTTATCCAGCACATTTTACGCAGCGGATGCCCTTCCAGCCGCAACCCATCTCTGGGAACTTCCACACACACATTCACACTCATACACTATGGACAATTTAGCTTACCCAATTCACCTGTACTGCATGTCTTTGGACTGTGGGGGAAACCGGAGCACCCGGAGGAAACCCACGCAAACCCAGGGAGAACATGCAAACTCCACACAGAAACGCCAACTGACCCAGCCCAGCCGAGGTTCGAACCTGCGACCCAGCGACGTTCTTGCTGTGAGGCAACAGCACTACCTACTGCGCCACTGGGTTGCCCTCGTACAAGTTCAGTTGTACAAAAAAGTATGATTTTTTTTTTCACCTAAACCCACCCCTAAAGCCAATTGTCATTGTGGGATGAGCAAATTGTACTAAATTGTATGAATGAGATCATACGAATTAGCCACTAAATCAAAAAGTTACAAATTGCCGTGAGATAGTGTTGGAACAGCATGATCTCACGAGGAAATGTAATTATTTTTTCTCTTTGTTAGTTTAGTGGCTAATTCGAATGAGTTCAGGCAAATGAAAAAAATATGATTTTTAAAAAGAGGCGAGGCACCAAACCCCACCCCTAAACCCAACCATTATTGGAGGATGAGCAAATCGTATTCAATTGTATAAATGAGATCGTACAAATTCACACGAATTAGCCACTAAATCAAAAAGTTTCTAATTGCCATGAGATGGCGTTGGAACTGCCTGATCTCACGAAGAAACGTAACTATTTTCCGCTTTGTTAGTTTAGTGGCTAATTCATACAAGATCAGTTGAATGAAAATGTACTATTTTCAAAAGGAGGTGGGGCACCCAACCCCACCCTAAACCCAACCGTCATTAGGGGATGCGCAAATCGTACTAAATTGTACGAATGAGATCATACAAATCAGCCACTAAGTCAAAAAGTTACAAATTGCCTTTTGTTATAGAACAAGTCTACCTGGGTGGGGGGAATTCTGGGTTGTTTTAGGATTTCATATGCTGGATGCTTTTTATATTAAACAAAAACTGAAATAATAAAAACAATTGTTCACAAAAAAAGTTACAAATTGCCATGGATCAGCCTGATAGTAGGAATACGGAAGTCAATGGCTATGAAAATAGCACCATTTTTAAATAGATTTCTCCACCAGCAAAGTATAAACACAATGTACAGTAATTAAAGCCCTTTATTATTACCGGTTGTCATTTATTGTAAGCATCATTGAATGTTTGCTCGCTTTCTGCATATAATCCTTGCATATTTTTAAAACAATCATGCTGCAGTACACATCGCAAGGTTTCAAGAGTGAAAACTGTTATAAAATGTAGCACTGAATCTAAAACTGTGGTTTGACAATGGGACAAAAAAATCTATAACACACAGTATGTCAAAATAGATCTGTGCATTAAGCAGCATAAATGCAATAAAGTGTCCATCAAAGGCAGCAGAAAAACCAGATATTTATTCATTCATTCATTCATTTTCTTTTTGGCTTAGTCCCTTTATTAATCTGGGGTCGCCACAGCGGAATGAACCACCAACTTATCCAGCATATGTTTTACACAGCAGATGCCCTTCCAGCCGCAACCCATCTCTGGGAAACATCCATTCACACTCATTCACACACATACACTACGGACAATTTAGCCTACACAATTCACCTGTACCGCATGTCTTTGGACTGTGGGGGAAACCGGAGCACCCGGAGGAAACCCACGCCAATGCGGGGAGAACATGCAAACTCCACACAGAAACACCAACTGACCCAGCCGAGGCTCAAACCAGCAACCTTTTTTACTGTGATATTTTAATATTACATTTTTTTAGTAAACCGGCACGACACCCAGTTGTTTTGCAATTTAAATCACAGTTTGTGCCAAATAAAAAGCTTAACTTTAGTAAAAAGTAAAAATATATATATAAAAGGAATATGATTAAGCCATAAAATTGATCGTAATAATTATTAATCTAATATAAAATCACAGATATTACAGTGTGAACCAGATTTTACATGAACTAATACAGTTTATTTTGCATTAAACCGATTAAGACTTTAAAACAGCAGTGTTTTCAATGAGCTCATGTAAAAAATCCAAAAATCTGCTTTTAAACAAGGAAACTCCCACCTCTCGCCCGATTCTGTTGTCTCACATTGCAAAATCTCATTCATTCAGAAATGTCTCACGTTGGCGATGAATCTCGCCACTGTGTCCGAAAGCCGTGCTGTCCTCCTCCTTCAAAGAAAGGACACATTTACTTTGGAGAAGAGGAATGTCTGAACCAATAAAGAACAGAGAGGGGTTAAACAGTGTCAATACTGTAACCTGCTTTATCTGCCGCCTTTAGGTCAGCAAGGCCAAATCCGACCAATGTTAGCCATTAGCCGAGCCATTTGCCCATATGTTGGAGCAAACGAGTACTCGGATAAGTCATGGATCCAATAATACACCCATGGACAGTTAGATTTGACTTTTAAATAAGCTTGATTATCCTCTGGTTTGTCCTGATGGAAAAAAAGATCCCAGTGTGTAATGTTTTATGATGCATCCCACACAAAAGCCCTATTCTAAATCAGCGTCTTTGTTTTATCTGTGAAAAAATAAAACGTTACATTGGTTTGGAGCTATGAAAAGGTGATTATAAGCTATGAGTTCTTAAAATGTATCATTCTATGGGCTCTTTTAGGCCTGTTTGTTAGCCAGTCTATCCAAATACTTTGGTGCAATACTGTGTTCAGTTTAGTCCAGTGCAGTTCTTACAAATTAAAGGTAACACTTTAGAATAATGGTCCCACAGTTAATAGTTAATGTATTTACTAATATTAGCTAAGTATTAATAATATTGTGCAGCATTTATTAATCATAGTTCATTAACTAATGCATTATTAAAATCCAAAATGTGTGCTTGTTAGCATTAGTTAATGCAGCGTGAGTTAACATGAGCTAACATTATTTCACTTAAATAACATTAAGAATAACATTAACAATGATGAATAAATGCCATAATAAATGTATTACTTATTGTTTGTTAATGTTAGTAAATACATTAACTAATAGACCATTATTTTAAAGTGTTAACAAATTATGTACTGCGGTCAGATGTATATCTAGGCATATTTATTTTTTTATTACTTACATTTTTGAGATCTCTGTACCTACGATTAAGGTCATATTTAATGGCATCCTTGGTTTTAAACATGAAGGCTGTGAAAAATAAATAAGCATTGTTTATTCTTTTTATCTTTCAATTTAAAAAAAAATCTCAAATATCTAATCATTCATTGCAGTAAAACAATTCCATTTGAAGAGGGAAATCTTATTTTGAAATGCCAGTAATTCTGACCTTGACTGTAGGGGAATATGGCGATGGAAAAAAATTGAAGACAAATTATATTTCAATTCATTCATTCATTTTCTTCTTGGCTTAGTCCCTCTATTAACCAGGGGTCGCCACAGTGGAATGAACCTCCTATGTTTCAATTATTTTGCTTAAAAGTATTATGTATTTCCCTGAGAAACTAGTGCATTCGCCTGATAAATTTACTCTTAAAGGCCTCAAATATATTTTTTCTTTTAACCTCATATTAGTTCCATCCCAAAAGTTTTGTGAGCAAAAGAAAAGTTTCTTGGTGGAAACTTTAAAAATATGTAAGCAAAGTTTCTTAAAAACTATTTTTGCAAGTAAACACAAAGGTGCTCTAGGCCAAAGGCAAAGGTTTTGCACAATTTTTTTCTTCCAAAAATTTTTTGTATCTGATGCTAAAGAGGGTCAACATCAGCAAAGCATGATGGTTAAAACAAGATCGATTTCTCAGAGAAAAACTATATTTGGCTAAAAAAATTATTATATTGAATTATACTGTATACAGTTGGTCAGAATTATTAGCACCCCTGTTTTTTTTTCCCCCAATTTCTGTTTAACGGAGAGATTTTTTTCAACACATTTCTAAGCATAATACTTTTAATAACTCATTTCTAATAACTGATTTATTTTATCTTTGCCATGATGACAGTAAATAATATTTGACTAGATATATTTCAAGACACTTCTATACAGCTTAAAGTCACATTTAAAGGCTTAACTAATTAGGTTAACTAGGCAGGCTAGGGTAATTAGGCAAGTTATTGTATAATGATGGTTTGTTCTGTAGACTATCGAAAAAATATATAGCTTAAGGGGGCTAATAATTTTGACCTTAAAATGGATTTCAAAAAAATTAAAATTGCTTTTATTCTAGCCAAAATAAAACAAATAAGACTTTCTCCTGAAGATAAAAATATTATCAGACATACAGTGAACATTTCCTTGCTCTGTCAAACATCATTTGAGAAAAATTTAAAAAAGGGGGGCTAATAATTCTGACTTCAACTGTATATATTAATATTAGTGCTGAACAAAGATTAATTGCGATGAATCGCATATAAATTACATGTTTTGACATTAGATATGTGTGGGTATTATACATATTTTTATTAGCTATGTAATACAAGCACATACATATAAAAACTCTACAATAAGTTTTTTTGCAAGAAATTGAAATATATATATATATATATATATATATATATATATATATATATATAATTTGTATCAAATACAGTGCTCAGCATATATAAGTACACCCCTAACAAATTTATCTATTAAATTCATATTTTTAATTGGAAGCTATACAATATTATATTTGTGCATATACATTAGATTAGTCAGTACAGAAGCCAAATCTGGAGCTTATCTAACAAAATAACCTACGATAACCATCCAAAAACTAGTACAGCCAAATTTATGTTATAGAAAAATATTAAATACAAATTTTAAAAAGAGGAAAAATCAAGATGCAAACTATTTTGTAGGATGTAATATTTTTTTTTTTTGTAATATTTTGCTTGAATTTAATTGTATTATCTTTCAATTTCTAAATATGTTTGGTGATTAAAATATTATTTTAATAAATATATTTGTTTAATAAATCTGTTTTGTTTAAATGCAGCAAAATACATTGCCTATATTCACTGAGAAATGGATAAAAATATTAATTTTCAAACTAGGGTGTACTCAAGTTGCTGAGCACTTTACATATATATTTTATATCTAAATATAAATAAATATCTTCTCAAATATATGCATGCGTGTATTTATATAAACATAATAAATATTCCCAGTACACAGACATATATTATGTCAAAACAAACTTATTTTGGATGCGATTAATCGTGATGAATTTTTGCCCAGCACTAATAAATATATTATAAAATTATATATAATAATTTTTTCATTATTTCATCCATAATTTTAAAAAGCCTGCAATTTTCTTTGGCTTCAGTGCACAAACTCACGCTCATACTCATAGTATCAGTGCACTGGCAAATAAGCCATCTGCTCGGGCCTGCAGGGCAGAGTTAAATCAACGTTAGTCCAGCGCTGGCAAACAACGCCGAGCTATTGCCTCGTAATTCTGAGGCCAAAAACATTCATCTTTCTTCTGCGTCTCATCCATCTCTTTTCTTCATTTCCTTCCTGCATCTTTCTGTAGCATTTTTTCTCTTCCTGCAGCTCTCACCTGTGGTCTGCGTCTTGCTGAGCCGCTTACGTTCTGCTGTGGTTACAGAGGTGCTGACGGTGACACTTGCCGGCCCAGACCGTGCCCTACTTACAGACAGAGAGAGAGAGAGAGAGAGAGAGAGAGAGAGAGAGAGAGAGAGAGAGAGAGAGAGAAAGAGAAAGAAAGAAAGAAAGAAGGAAGGGTAAGAAGGAGGGTGGGTAGGCTAAAGTGTCAGCAGTGTGAGGTGCTCAGTGCTTAGATAAACTCCTGTGGGATTAATGGCCTAGTTAAAGTTGGAGCTAAAGAGGATTAGCCTCCTCGGAGAGGTGGCAATAGATCCAGCATGTCCTTCAGCGATGGAGGAGGAGGAGGAAGAGACGGAGGGAGGAATTTTCATTGGTTGCTAATGCATGTACAAACAATCGCATCTCGCAGGTCAAAATGTCAGCTGTCAACCGAGGTGCTGGAAAATGTCCTGGACAGTGAAGCAGGTGTCCTTGCAAATCATGTGTCCAGCAGTGCTTTGATTTTCTGTGGACGGACAGTGCACTGGAGCATCTTCAGTAGGACTGTGGGGTTTTGTGCATGAAGAGTATTATGTTGAATTAAGTTTGACAGCCAGTGGTTGAACTAGGTATTGCATTCCTGGATCAAAACAAACGCAAGCACAGGTTGCCAGATTAAGGAATAACAGGAGTGATCGAGTTTGACTATCCAGTCTAAAGGCTGATTTAAAATCGTCTTCTATATTAAAGCAACGGCACGCAGAATGAATATTTTCTATATTAAATTGAGTTTTTGTTCTAACCAACACCTGAAATTTATATTTTAGAAATGTCTTCTATTTCTTGCAAATGAACAACAAAAAACTGGCAATTATCTCCTCAGGTACACCTCATGTGCTTTATTCAGCGTTAAATGCTAACAGTGTGAGTTTGAAGGCCATTTTACATGACATTTATTGCCATACTACTGAAATTGCTTATCAACGCAAATCTCATGCAGCGTGTTGTTAGGACACAGTTTAAAATGTAACCTGCTCACCTAATGTTTACTCTCGTAATATTTATATTATTTGCTAATTAATAACCTCATGTGGAACTTTGAATCTGCGTCTCATTTCGGAGTCTGCTACTGTCCACCGGAGGTCGCATTTCGATCACGCATGCTTTGAAAGTCTTTCTGAATGAATGAATAAAATTTTCCAACAAGGCAATCTAGGGTGCTGAAATATAATTGACTAAACTGGCATTGGGCAGGTTAAATTTACCAAGACAAAGACAGCGTTCCTGCACAGAAAACACTTTTTCAAAGTAGAATAACTGACTTCAGCATTGTTTTTCAAATAAGCAAGTGTTCACTTGGCATGTTTCTTAAATGACTGCAAACATATTATAGTATTTTATGCTTTAGAAGAGTCAAAAACTTAAATACAGCACCTTTAATAACACTCACTTGAAGATGCAGCACAGTCACTGTTTTAAAGGCATAAAATATCCCTATAATTCAAATCATGAATTTAGTATCCCTGATACCAAAGCAAAAACCTATATTTATCCAGGTTATTCAGGATAATATTGCTTTTTTGCTATTTTTGATTTTTTTTTAAATATTATAAATATATAGGCATTTGCTTTAGTAACAGGGATAGTTCACCCCAAAAACTGAAAATGTATTTCATTTACTCTTCCTGCACTTTTTCCAAACCTGTTTGAGTTTCTTTTTTTTAGTTGAAGGTATATATATATATTTCCCCAATTTCTAAACATAATAGTTTTAATAACTCATTTCTAATAACTGATTTATTTTATCTTTGCCATAATGACAGTAAATAATATTTGACTAGATATTTTTCAAGACACTTCTATACAGCTTAAAGTGACATTTAAAGGCTTAACTAGGTTAATTAGGTTAACTAGGCAGATTAGGGTAATTGGTCAAGTTATTGTATAATGATGGTTTGTTCTGTTCTTGTTTAGACTATTGGAAAAAATATAGCTTAACGGGGCTAATAATTTTGAGCTTAAAATGCTTTTTTAAAAATTTAAAACTACTTTTATTATAGCCGAAATAAAACAAATAAGACTTTCTTCATAAGAAAAAATTATTATCAGACATACTGTGAAAATTTCCTTGTTCTGTCAAACATCATTTGGGAAATATTTAAAAAAAAAAGAAAAAAAGAAAAAAAATCAAAGGGGGGCTAATAATTCTGAATGGAATGACTTGATGGTGAGTAAAGGATGAAGGATGACAGTATTTTCATATTTGGGTGAGCTATCCATTTAATATCACACAAACAAAAGTGCTGTTTTAGCCTACCTATAAAAGTGAGAGTGAAAATGACCCATTGTTTTATCACAATTTAAGCCAAAAAAAAAAAACCAAGTTAAAAGTTCACTCACTATCCTTCAACTTAGTCCCTGATTTATCAGCGGTCGCCACAGCAGATTGAACTTTTTTATATTTTGTTTTATGTGGTGGATACCCTTTCAGCACCGGGAAACACCCATACACTTTCACACACTATGGCCAATTTTGTTTCCACAATTCACCTATATCGCATGTCTTTAGAGGAAACCCACATGAACAAAGGGAGAACATACAAACTCCACACAGAAACGCAACCTAGCCCAGCCAGGACTCGAACCAGCAATCTTCTTGCTGTGAGGCATCAGTGCCAAACACCATGACAGTCACTGCATCTTAAACCTCATATCCACTAGTACACAAAGAATAGCAGCCAAGGCAAGTAGTACATTCAAATTCATAGTATTGGAAAATTGTAGACAAGAAGCACCCAGATGACCTTCTGCTTCCATCCGAATTCTGTAGTAGACATACGATGGATATCCAATGAGGCTGTTGGAAAGGTGTCATTTTGGGGAAAAAAAAACATGGTGAAAATGACATTCTATATTCATTATTCTATACTGCACTACTATATAAATTAGAACATGTTTTCATATATATATATATATATATATATATATATATATATATATATATATATATATATATATATATATATATATATATATATATATATATATATATATATATATATATATATATATACAGTCGGAAAGTTAAAATTGAAATATGATTAATATGTGGTTTTGGATGCAGATAGTCAATGGTTTTACTAAATGAATCAGCCATTTTGAACAAATCAATTGAATTAATAATTCAATTAAAGACTATTAAAGGTGCATGCATGCCTCCAACTCCTAATGGTTTTGAGGTATATTTTACTTAGCCATTAAAGACCTAAAAATATTTATTATCATTATATTACTTTATTTATAAAACGTTTTTTTTTTTTTTTTTTCAACTACACATGTAGACCAATGTGCTGTACAGGTCTGTTCAGGTCTGAAGTGTTTTCATTCTCATACTTGTGTAAAAAGAACAAAAATAAGCACACTTTGGTGTGCCATGTGGAAACATAAATCCAGAATTTCCTTTTTAATCCAGTCATGACCAAATAATAGTGATGGTGCCAATAAAAAATAAAATGTAAAACTATAACGGTGATCATCTGTGAGAATTATCCTATTAGTTTCAGGTAATGTGTGTTCAGTCAAGGACAGAAGCAGTAAACCTACGTGCGGCTCTTTATGGCCATCTAGTGGCCAGCAGAAAAGTCAGACAGCAAAACCCCTTCAGAGAACAGTGGAAGTTTTACCAGACTTTGACTTTAAAAACAAAAGGCAGAAAACGTGTTTTTAGTACAAACAATAGGATTGTACATTTTGTTTGTCTAAAAGTTAGTTTTCCGGTCGCTTCCTGTATCTCATTAAACCGGATGACCTTCCGTCATTTGGTGGTCAAAGATGCCTTCATGATTTATTGTTCTGAAATTAGTTAACAAATTGTTCCCCTCAACGGTTCCTCAATTTAGCAACTCAATACTGAGCCATTAGAACCGTTTCATTTGAACTTGTTAACGAGGCAAGAAATGCAGGAAGTGTATAGCCGAAAAACAGAAATGCTAATAAAACATGAACAGTAAACGTTTATGACTTGTTTTATGAACACGCACACATAGACTAGGCTACGTAGCAAACAAAACATAAACATTGATATTTTTCAGCACAGTTCTAAATTATGAGTTATAAATCAAATTTTATGAGCCAAAGTTAGGATATGAAATTACACAATAAAAAAAAAAACAATATATTTCACGAGTTTTATTGGAACGTTTTAAAGCTATAACACCACAATGTAAAAAAAATGGCACAACAACATGTAGTTTTCTAAATGTAAATGAAGCACTGTTGCAGATTCCGATTAAATCTACTTGTGCTTGTCAAGTCATACATTTCAGTTCTTTCCATAATTTAAGAGCAGCCAATTTTTAAAACATGATTATGAAACAAATGAGTTAAATACACAATAAATAATAAATCAGCTTCTTTAGATTGCCAACATTGGGAGAATTAAAAAAAATCCCTTTATTGTTGATACATCAGTTTGCTCGGATTATTGGAATAGTCGGCACATCTAATCCAGAACATAAAATAATGTTGTCAACAGCAGCATCAAACGTTCTGTAAAATAATGTCTACTGCCAAGAATATATTATATATTTCTGTACATTCCTTGGATACAAAATCTACTCTAATACTAAAACAAAGAATATATTAAACGACCAGAGTGTGAAAACAAGTCTGTATAAAACAAAATAAAAAGACTTCCAGCCCTCAATAAATCACTCTTCCTGAAGTGGAAAAAGCACCAAAATACACTCACTCAAAAAAGACAATTGCTGCTTGATCAAACTACTTATTTAAAATGACTTGAAACAACATTCTTATGGTTTTTTTTTTTTTTTTTTTTTTGGGGGGGGGGGGGGGGGGGGGGGGGGGGGGGGGGAGATGGGGGGAGTAAGTCACCCTTGACTTATTTTTTTATGTTCAATCCACAGTAAACTACTTGTATTGGGACAACTTGAAGGATTTGTGTGTTTGCAGTGCTGTAAAAAAATGCTGGGTTGCACACACTTGATTTGTGTTAAGACAACGTAAAGAAATTAAGTTAGCTCATTTGTTTTTTTACAAATTTAAGTGGATTGAATGTAAAACAATTAAGTTCTCCTAGAATATCCTCAATAATTGTGTTGTTTCATTTTAAATAAGTAGTTTGAACAAACAGCAAAAGTCATTGTTTGAGTGCATTCAGTTAAAAGGGGGGTGGCAGGGGAAACAGTATATACAATATAGAAATGTCTTACAAAAATGTATAAAATGGTTTCCAAAATGCGTCACTTGACAGGTTTGCCTTTCTGAATTGTAATCTGAACTAGTCGCTTTAAATCTTTACAAGAATCACACCAATTAAGTCCAGTGTGGCACTATTGCTAGTATACTGAGGTGAAAATAGCGCAGTGCTGCAGTCTGGTGTAGAGACACATCTGCTTCTACATGACCTTTATTACAAAACCAAGCCAAAGGCCAAACCAGAGCAGCCTTGTTTTTTTCCATCAGGGGTCGGCATTATCACAAAATAACAACAGTTCAGTTTTTCATTAAATATGCTGTACTTTATCACAAGGCACAAATAACACTGAGGTAATCTGACATGATTATTGATTCAAATATAATGTTTGTTTTTTTCATATAATCCACACACATACAAAAAAAAAGGCAAAATGTCAGCAGGAATCAACAGAGCTAGAGACGCCAGCACTCATATCCAAGACCTAATATACTGTCGGATTGTTTTTTCCTAGGTAAAATATAATAATTCTTAAAAAAACATATAATATTAAGAACACCTCTTTCCTGTCACAAGATGGACTGACCTAATTAATACTGTTCCTGAGTGTGTCATCGCTCCAAATATACATGTAAAACACGATCATCCCAAAAGAAGCCATCAGGGTACGTTCAAAATTCATGATGTATAGAGCTGTTCTCCCAACGGTGCTGAGAAACTCAGCTTTAATAGCACACATAATTGTCTGGCCAGTAAAAAAAAGTATCAAGGGATTGTTTCCCTTTGAAGTATTTAGCTTTCAGACTTGAGTCAGTGTCTCAATGTGAGAGGCTCCATCTCTACGGTGTGATCTCTGGAGCCGCGGTTCAGTTCAACCACTCTCGGTACTACAGTGGACCAGCGGTCTGTGGGTGCAGTGGAGAGAAACGCTTTGTTAGCTGATGCTTGAAACATGCAACGTCTGGAATAAAGGTTAAGTTTTTTTTAAATAATCCGAAAAATGCTATGACATGTATTCCAAAACAAATAGCATTCTGCTAATAAACATCCAGCAACAGTGCTATTAACGGCCAATATTCGCCCATAATTTTGATTTCCGGGGGCATTTTTTACCTACATGTATTTTTTTTTAATTCGATTTTATTTTATTTTTATATTTATATTATTATTTAGTTTTTAATTTTAGAATTATCATCTTAACTGTATCTCTGCTGTCTTATTTTAAATAATTGACCCTAATGTCTGTCAAAAACGTTAAAATCTTTTTTATAATATATCAATATTTTTCCACCCTTACTTACAATGTCTTTACCAGTGTCAGTCTTAATGATACCAAATTTTTATTTCATTTAGAAGAATTCAACCTTTTAAAATACAATTAGTTTTTTTATATATATTTTAATAATAATTAATTGTAATTAAGTGCTTAGCATAAGTATACCTCTCACAAATCTTTTTCTTTTTAAAATTTTCTATAGAATGCTTTACAATATTATATTTGTGTATGTACATTCGATTAGTCAGTACTGAAGCCAAAACTGGCCAAAACTTAGTAGCTCACATTTATACGCTAGGGACAAATTATAAATGAAAATACAAAAGCAAAAAATCAAGAGAAACAAAAAAATATACCAAATTTTATTGAAATTTTGTAGTTTGTAATTTTTTTTTTTTTTTTTGCAATATTTTGCATTAATTTAAATGTATTAACTGTCTATTTCTAAAGATGTTCAGTGACTAAAATATTATTTTAATAATTATATCTGTTTAATAAATCTGCTTTGTTTAAATGCCCCTAAATATATTACAAATATTTACTAGGAAATGGATAAAAATATTTTATTTTCAAAATGTGGTGTACTCATTTATGCTGAGCACTGTATATAGTTGGTATTAAGCAGATCTATTTTAATGACATATTATTGACATTTCTATATGTCTGTATATATGCATTAATTATTTCATTACATTTTTAGTCTTAAATAGGTGAGTGATTAGAAACAATTGATTATTTTTGATATATTTTGATCATTTCTTTTGTGTGCAGTCATATATAAATCATGTTAGATAAGATATATTAAAGAGGCCTCTCAACAGTGTGAAAAAATCTTGATGGTTCTGTGAATCTCATGTATCAAATCTGATCTTTATTTTGTATTTTATATTGGATTAAAGTCAGGTGATTGGCTGGGCCATTCTACAGCTTGATTTGCTTTCTCTGAAAGCATTTGAGAGTTTCCTTGGCTGTGTTTTGGATCATTGTCTTGCTGAAATGTCCACCCTGGTTTCATCTTCATCATCCTGAAAATGTAAACGTTGGACTGAAGCAGCTGATATTAATTGACCATGACGAGGGGCAGAGGGTTGCTGAATAACTACTGAAACATTTCAGCTGCAGTCTGGGCTTTCATTGCCTTTCTACACCTCCTTTTTTCATGTGTTCAATACTTTCCTGTGTAATTTCATTTTATTACACATAACTACATTTGTAAACTAATTTGATTTGTTTTCTTTGCATATATGAATTAATTTGGTTGTTACCAACATCTGATGAAAAATCCAAGTCAACAGCACCTTTAGAAATATTTTTTCTTATTTTCCCTGTTGTATATATTAATATAAAATAACATTATTTTTGAATGAAATCATAAAATATATTTTATACACAATTGCAACTTGTTTGTATTTTTTCTCTCCCTCTAAACAATACAATCGAGTGCAATGTATTTTTTTACTTTTTAATTTTGGCCACAAACCAAAAATACATTTTTTGTTTTTTTTTACTTTTGCCCATTAACTAACCTCTTCGAAGGCCCCGTCCACCCTGTGTGTGTTCAGAAAGGTCTTTCTGGCCTGGATCCTCATTGATGATGCCCAGATTTTGATTCCAGTGGGACCACTTCACCTCATCCACCCTGCAGAATTGAGAATGAAGACTTCAAAGTCTAGCCTTATTCATTAAAATATACAGGCTCTAATTGAAAAAAAGAATGAAGTAATAAACATAAATGTAGCGGATATTCTGTCACTGTACCTGAAGCACCAGCGTTTGTCCGGCTTTCCATCCAAACCCTTGCCCACAGTGACCATCTCTCCCACACGGAAAGACCGCCGCAGACACACAGGGAAAGAACGCTCAATGTCCAGGATAGTAGTCGCCCACTGAGACAAAGATAAGGAAAATGACATTTTGGAGACTAAAGCCATTTACAAAGGCAAAAGTCCTTGTAGAAAAGTTTATGAAAAACTTAAGTAAAGATGGTGGATTCAAAAACTCATGTCGTTACAACCAGAATTTTTTTTTTTATATATCAGCAAGCAAACACAAAAAAAGGATGCAAAGGCACTTCACTAGCAGTTTACTTATTCCAGTGTTTTATTTCTTCATATCATCTACACCAGGGGTCACCAATCTCGGTCCTGGAGGGCCGGTGTCCCTGCTGAGTTTAGCTCCATCTTGCCTCAACACACCTGCCTGGGTGTTTCAAGTACACCTAGTAAGACCTTGATTAGCTTGTTCAGGTGTGTTTGATTAGGGTTGAAGCTAAAATCTTCAGGACACCGGCCCTCCAGGAACAAGTTTGGTGACCCTTGATCTACACAAACGCTCAACCTGAAAACATGCCAAAATGTGGGAAATTGAGACAACTATATTAATACTGTACAAATATATATTATTACTGTACAATACTTCCCTAATAATAATAATAATAATAATGATAATAGAAGTAATAAGAATATTAATAATATAATAATATTAATATAATTAATTATATATATATATACAGGGAGTGCAGAATTATTAGGCAAATGAGTATTTTGACCACATCATCCTCTTTATGCATGTTGTCTTACTCCAAGCTGTATAGGCTCGAAAGCCTACTACCAATTAAGCCAATTAGGTGACATGCATCTCTGTAATGAGAAGGGGTGCGGTCTAATGACATCAACACCCTATATCAGGTGTGCATAATTATTAAGCAACTTCCTTTCCTTTGGCAAAATGGGTCAAAAGAAGGACTTGACAGGCTCCGAAAAGTCAAAAATAGTGAGATATCTTGCAGAGGGATGCAGCAAATAGTCAACAGGGTCGCAAGCGTGTGGAAAAACCAAACCAAAAACCAAGGCACAAAATAACTGCCCATGAACTAAGAAAAGTCAAGCGTGCAGCTGCCAAGACAACTTCCCACCAGTTTTGCCATATTTCAGAGCTGCAACATCACTGGAGTGCCCAAAAGCACAAGGTGTGCAATACTCAGAGACATGGCCAAGGTAAGAAAGGCTGAAAAACGACCACCACTGAACAAGACACACAAGCTGAAACGTCAAGACTGGGCCAAGAAATATCTCAAGACTGATTTTTCTAAGGTTAATAGACTGATGAAATGAGAGTGAGTCTTGATGGGCCCGTGGCTGGATCGGTAAAGGGCAGAGAGCTCCAGTCCGACTCAGACGCCAGCGAGGTGGAGGTGGAGAACTGGTTTGGACTGGTATCATCAAAGATGAGCTTGTGGGGCCTATTCGGGTTGAGGATGGAGTCAAGCTCAACTCCCAGTCCTACTGCCAGTTTCTGGAAGACACTTTCAAGCAGTGGTACAGGAAGAAGTCTGCATCCTTCAAGAAAAAACATGATTTTCATGCAGGACAATGCTCCATCACACGCGTCCAAGTACTCCACAGCGTGGCTGACAAGAAAGGGTCTAAAAGAAGAAAAACTAATGACATGGCCTCCTTGTTCACCTGACTGAACCCCATAGAGAACCTGTGGTCCATCATCAAATGTGAGATTCACAAGGAGGGAAAACAGTACACCTCTCTGAACAGTGTCGGGAGGCTGTGGTTGCTGCTGCACGCAATGTTGATGGTGAACAGATCAAAACACTGACAGAATCCATGGATGGCAGGCTTTTGAGTGTCCTTGCAAAGAAAGGTGGCTATATTGGTCACTGATTTGTTTTTGTTTTGTTTTTGAATGTCAGAAATGTATATTTGTGAATGTTGAGATGTTATATTGGTTTCACTGGTGAAAATAAATAATTGAAATGGGTATATATTTGTTTTTTGTTAAGTTGCCTAATAATTATGCACAGTAATAGTCACCTGCACACACAGATATCCTCCTAATATAGCTAAAACTAAAAACAAACTAAAAACTACTTCCAAAAATATTCAGCTTTGATATTAATGAGTTCTTTGGGTTCGTTGAGAACATGGTTGATGTTCAATAATAAAATTAATTCTCAAAAATACAACTTGCCTAATAATTTTGCACTTCCTGTAGTTGAAGTCAGAATTATTAGCCCACCTTTAAACCTTTATATATATATATATATATATATATATATATATATATATATATATATATATATATATATATATATATATATATATATATATATATATATATATATATATATATATATATATATATTTCCCAAATGATGTTTAACAAAGCAAGGAAATGTTCACAGTATGTCTTATAATATTTTTTCTTATTTGCTTTATTTCAGCAAGAATCAAAGCAGTTTTTAATTGTTTAAAAGCCATTTTAAGGTCAAAATTATTAGCCCCTTTAAGCCATTTCTTTTTTTTTTTTTTTGATAGTCTACAGAACAAACCATCATTATACAATAACTTGCCTAATTACCCTAACCTGCCTAGTTAACATAATTAACCTAGTTAAGCCTTTAAATGTCACTTTAAGCTGTATAAAAGTATCTTGAAAAATATCTAGTCAAATATTATTTACTGTCATCATGGCAAAGATAAAACAAATCAGTTATTAGAAATGAGTTATTAAAACTATTATGTTTAGAAATGTGTTGAAAAAATCTTTCCGTTAAACAGAAATTGGGGAAAAAAATAAATGGCGGGGCTAATAATTCTGACTTCAACTGTGTATATATGTGCGTGCGTGCGTGCGTGCGTGTGTTTTCTGTCATTACTTGTTTAGCCTGAGTCAATGCATTCAGTGTAAGCTACACAATTATTCATTAAAAATCGGGATCTCAACAACCACGCAACATAAATTATAAATGATGGTGATTTGCATAGGTTTATTAATTCTTCAAATCGCTGCGTTCAAATCTGTGTTTGAAAAACGCAAAAAAATTAAGAAAGAGATTTAGTCTTTAGAGTTATAAAGTTACAAACAGTCAAATAACACAGAAGTACTGCGATAACAGTTTACAGTTTAGATAAAACCACTGATGTTTATGGTAACGATTAAAATCACAGTCATATGCATTTAACTTGACGTTCAAAAATTAAAGTTTTAGGCAAAAATTACATTATTTAACCAATAGGTGATGACAACCAGCCATCAGAAATATGCCACTGAATGCTTCTTAAAAAATGGCACATCTAGCAATGAAACATGAAGTTTTATGAATGAATAACTGAATCATTTATTGAAAATGAGGCTAAACATAAATATGGGTTGTACAAATTATAATGTTAAATTTCTACATTTAGCGTCATTAGCAACAGTAACAGTGAATTTTTCAAAGTACTGAATCTTTAATAATTTATTTTAATTCAGCTGATGATTTCGTCATTTTATTTTTAATAAAATTACAGGTTCTAAGTTCTTTTTGGTAAAACCAAAAGTGTCTTGCAGTACTGTTTTTGTAATAAATGGAAAGCAAGTTACATTTGTCTCCCCCCTTTTTGCTGATCTGAAAAATGGTCTGATCCGTGACTAAAAACACATAATGTGATCCGAACCATGAGATTTGTGATCCGTTACACCACTAATAATAAAAATTTGGATAGTTCTTTTATTTCACAGAAGAAACCGATTATATGACAACAAGAATTTCCATTTTGGTTCAACTGACCACAAGTTTATACTATCTAATACTATACTGTCTTAACAATACCATCCACACAACTGATTTCACATTACCCCTCAGGCTCTCCTCTCACCTGCAGTTTCCAGATCTTCTTGCTTTCTTTGGACACCTGTCCCACCGTCTCCCCCATCAGAGCGATTAACATGTTGAGCAACAGGACGAAGGTGAGGATAATGTAGGTGACCAGCAGAATGAGGAAGACGGCGGGATACTGTGCGCCTTTCAGCATGTTGTCCAGATCTCCGATGCCTATGGTCAGCTTGAAGAGGTCCAGCAGGAATTCACTGAAGGTGTTTGTGTCTCGACACTCGGGATATGTAGGACAGTTCTCCTTGCACGTGTCCTTATCAGGGCAGATGGTCAACAGTGACACTAATGCTGGTGCACGGAACACAGAATGCAAAATAAATCATTATGAATAAACGCTTTTAAAACAAGAGGGATGATTTTTATTGGAATACCTGAAGCATAGCCAATCATGAAGAGCACGTAGACCAGCAGGAACCGGAACAAATCTTTGATGAGAATCTGAAGATAATAAGCAAATTGATGACACAATGGGTTGAATAATTAGACTGAGAATATGAGAGGAAGGAAGATCAGTGAGCGCTCTAATTATTCTAAGGATTTTATGTAATGTAGTTGCCTGAAGTAGTGTACACTTTCAGAGAAACAGTCATTACTGGAATTGCAGCTTTCAGAAACAACGGCATGCAGAACAATGTGTAATTCAAGAGGACAGGATTTACAAACAAAATCCTCACTAATAAAAAAGAATTTGTTGGGGTGTTTGAGCATATTATAATCTATAACTGTACGTATACACTTCCTGGTCTAAACATTTGGATTGATACAGCCTTGGAAAAAAATAAGAGATTACTTGGCAATTCTTAGTTTACATTTACATTTAGCAGATGCTTTTGTCCAAAGAAAACTTATAACTGAGGAGGCATTCAGTGATTCAACAAGAAGAGGCAATACACACAAGAATCAATCATCGTGTCATCAGATGCTAAAAATCAACCCGCTTTGGCGCAGAGCCATGAGAAAGATGCTTGCGGCACTTGCAGAGCAGCTACACGCTAGAGAATTAAGCACTTTTGCAGACCGGTGCTGTTGTGTTGGCTTTCAATTACTGCAAACCTCCCCATGCTGCATCATTGGTGGAATAATTATAACAAATGTGTTAAAATGTGTGTTCATAGTTGTGTAAAATAGTGCGTGTTTTCCATATATATAAAGTTATTTGTTTTGTAAAGCAGCATGGCTTTCGATTAATTTGTTACCTCAGATTTAGGCTAATTTATCTGGATGTAATTCAAATGTCGCAGGACACAGAACATAGACTCATGCAACTTTGCCTTGCTTGAAGCTTTGAGCTAGAATAGCGTAATTAAAGTTAGTCTCTGTGTGCGGTTAACACAAACTCCACGGTCTAATTTAAATACAGTTGAAGTCTGAATTATTAGCCCCCCTGTTAATTTTTTTCCCCATTTTCTGTTTAACGGAAAGAAGATTTTTACAACACATTTTTAAACATAATAGTTTTAATAACTCATTTCTAATAACTGATTTATTTTATCTTTGCCATGATGACAGTAAATAATATTTGACTAGATATTTTTCAAGACATTTCTATACAGCCTAAAGTGACATTTAAAAGCTTAACTAGGTTAATTAGGTTAACTAGGCAGGTTAGGGTAATTAGGCAAGTCATTGTATACCAATGGTTTGTTCTGTAGACTATCGGAAAAAAATTAGCTTAAAGGGGCTAATAATATTGACCTTAAAATGTTTTTTTTTTTATTCAAAACTGCTTTTATTCTAGCCGAAATAAAACAAATAAGACTTCCCCAGAAGAAAAAATATTATCAGACATACTGTGAAAATGTCCTTGCTCTGAAAATTTTAAAAAAGAAAACAAAATTCTAAGGGGGGATAATAATTCAACTGTATGTAATTCCAAAATAATTTATTTTAAAATACAAGTTAATGTTTAGATTTCAAAGATATACAAATAGGTCATGTGTACATGCAACATATTTCAAAATTTATCATAAATGGTTTATATATGAATACGATGATATATAGCATATATTCATGAGGTCCAAGCAACATTTCCAGGTTTTGATGAATAGCTTACTATTTGTTAATACTTTACATTTAAGTACAGCAGTTTTCTTTTTACTTTAAGAACAGTAGCCTAATTTTTTTAATTAACTTTTAAAAGCACAATATAAACGTGGACTTTTTTTTTTTACCTGTAAGCACAGTACAGTGTTAATGTTCAAACTATTAATAATGTTTAAAGTGGCTGACAATAATGAATATTCTTAATAATAGAAATTAATCTGCCTCATCGTTATGGTGGTACTTGGAGGGACAATTTTTTTCTGAGGTGGTACTTGATGAAAAAAGTTTAAGAACCACTGCTTTATAGAATAAAACAAGTATTAAAATAACACTTCATTCTCAAGCATACTCAATAAACTAATAAATCCCAAGACTTTTTTAGTAACTTCAGTAGACACGCACACTTTAATAAAAGTGTGTTGAAAAGCTGAATACATTTTGATTTGATGTTCTCTCAAGGCTTCTTAAAAAATACAGTTAAGGAGAAAGGAAAACATTTCACCATTAAATTAAAGGCACAATATGTACATTTTTTGTTTCCATTAAAATATCCAAAAACCACTTATATATATTTTGCTTATGCATTGATATTATTCTAAATGTTTTTAAGAGTGTTCCAGAGAAATAAGCAAAAACACGGAGTTAATAAAGACCACAACCATAATTCCACATTAAACAACCCTTTTGCTTGTTGTGATAACATATCCTCTAATGGCATACTGTGCCTTTAAATGCAGAATCGACCAGTTCTTTTAATACCTTCTGGATCATGATGCTGTAAGTTCCAGTGAGTTTTAGGCCTCTGGTAAAATAGAGGGTGTTCATCCAGCCTAGTGTTAGAGCAAACACCATCACAGACACGTAGGCCTCAATCCCTGACAGATACAGCGCTGCGCTCACCAGCACCAACACAGAGTAGATGAAGCTACACAACAAAACACAAATACCGATCAACCATATACTGTATGTACAAGTCATGAACATGCTTCAGCTGTTAAAGGAGCAAACCCAAAAAAATCAACATTTGCTGTTCATTTAATCTGCTCACCAGAAGATTTTGATCAAGTTACCAACACTGAAGAAAACTTATTGAAACAAAATTAATACACATGGCTCCTGATGATACATTGAGGTCTTATTGAGAAAACAACCAGTCTGGTTTAAAAATAAAATGAACATTGCTTTAACACTTTTACCTTTAATCAACCGCCACAGAAAATTTGTTCATTCGTTTTGTGTGTGTGTGTGTGTGTGTGTGTGTGTGTATATTTTTTTTGGTTTGTTCATCTAGGGCTACGTTAACACTGCGGGCAAATGTGACTTGAATCTGATGTTTTTGCCCACATGTGACTTAGATCTGTTTTTGTCTTGTCAGTGTGAACAGCCCAAACCACATGAAATCTGCTCTTTTCAAATCCAATATGTGCCACGTTCATACGTGGTATTAAATCTAATACAAATCTGATGTTTTGCAATCCAACCATGCACAGTGTGAACAGTTATGTAGGAATTAGCGTGATTTTTACATAATTTTTGATCGACACATGCCATTATTCTGTACTGGTTTGTGCTGCAAACATCCTCTACTCCTCAGAGACATTGCAGAATAGCACACAGGGCAAATACTTTACCAAAAATTAAAGTTGTTTATTTAGAATATTTTTTGAATGACAAATGGCGAATGACCAACTATTAGCATGTAACCCCACTTTTGACTGGATACATGTTGTTGATAACAAATAAAAATGAATTAACAGTAGGCTAGGTTATCAGACAATACAGATTTTCAACACAGATGAACCAGGCATGAGCTCTGCCTTCACAGTTCAATCTGCGGCTTTAATCATTACCCTTGATGAGTTCACTACACCGGTGGTCAGAGAGACGCACTCTGCGCTTGTCATAAATGCCAAATCATCAGTGTTTTCGATCACAAAACACTTATTTTAGATTTCAAACACTAAAACACACATTAGTTCTAGCAAAACAACCATTTACAGGTCATAAAAAACACAGCTGTTGTATGTGAAAACGGCAATAATCATGCTCTACACATTGTTGTACTTTTGCGTATGCGGGTCAGTTTAGGAGCATGATCTGTTCACACTGGAAATCTGATATTGGCCACAATAATAACAAAAGTGTAAACAGCTATGCAAAAAAAATCAGATCTGAGCACTAAGCCTTGCAATGTAAACGTAGCCTTAAAGTGGTATTAGCCCCTGACTAGCATTAGATGTGACCCGATCCAGCAAAATAAGTCACAGTGACCCTACGCTTTAAAATGATATCCTATTCAAGATCATATCTTGAATGGTTTTGAAGATATGCCCCCATTTGAATTATTGCTGTCTGCTCTCTTTTTCCAATTAAAAACCTGAGAATATCTTGAGTAAAGTTTTTTTTGCTGATATCCTTCAAAATTCATCGCATTTAAAGGGATAAGCTATTTATTTTACAACTTAATTTGTATATACACTATACTGTATATACACAAATGCCATTAAACCAGGCTGACGCTCAAATTATTTTAAAGTATTTATTTAATTATAAATATAATAAAAGACACTTTTACAAAGATTTACTAAAATCAGAAAGGTTTTACCGAGATGCTACATTTTAACAGTGTAAAATGTAACAATGTGACAGTAACACTGATCAGCATTTGTGTGCATTTCTGACTGGTTTTATACAATGTTTAACATCATATTTGGAGAGCAGAGAACGGTGCAACTTCCGACTCATTTCGCCAGATATTATCACATATAAGCTTTTTTTTAAATGCTGTCCTAAAGAAAAAAGTAAATTTTGAGTGGTCCAAGGATGACAATCTGATTTCACCAAGTAGGACATGTTCCTGGAGTAAGATCTAATGTTGATCCTGAAACATTCCAATCAACCAATCAGAATTAAGGGATACGTTTACCGTTTATGTTAAGCTTAGGCTTATGGCTAGGTTTATGCACTTCTACATGATTGTTATCCAACTTTTATTCCCGTCTGATTTTGGAAATAATTTACAGTTATGGTTGGGTTTAGGGGTAGGGAAAAGGTATGGATTACATTTTCAAACAAAAATGATGTACCAGGATCAACATAGATGTTAATCCAGGATCGCATCGTACTTGGCAAAACCATGATGCGCGTCCAAGGTTGAGTAAATTAACATCAAATATTCATCATTTAAAAATCACCATTTACTTTGCTTAAAATTAATAGCTAAACGCACTGTGGCCTCTGGCTACTTTCTTATTTTGTTAGTGTGATGGTTATAAAATATCTTTGAGTTTTCAATGTGTAAGATTCATTTTTGAAATGTAAAATGCCTGACTGGTTTAGCAATTAATTACAATTACCATAAACATATTGGTGAGCTGCAGTCATCTTTGCGGTTTTTAATGCAAGGAGACTAACTATTAAAACATGCCAAGAAAGGGGTTCTGGAATTAATTATACAGCTCATTTAAAAATAAAATGGCCTCAGGCAAAGACATTGTAAACGAAGACACAAAGAATGGGAGTGAGAGTCTTACTAGAGAAGCTGAAAGGATCCATCAACAAATATAGAATTCACCCCGGGGCACTTCTTCAGGAAAAGGTCCTTAATCTAAATCAGAGGAGAAAACCAAGAAATGCCGCTAAAGATATTCAGCGATAAAGAGGATCGATAGAGCAACAAGGAAGAATGCTTGAGTGAATTTGGGTACCACAACATTAGAAACATATACACCCATGTTCTTTCATCAAGGAGAGAGGAAAGTGTGTTTGATTATTGTGTAGAGTAAAGCTTACATTTGTTACAAAGAAAAAGAGTCCGGAACCCACTGTGATGATCTCTCCAGCCAGACGCACCTTGTCTTCTGTGGTCTCATAAGCATAAGGGGGCTGTGGAGATAAAAGATGTAGGAATCAAGAACAGACCAGTTCCATTTCGATTAACCATCTGCACACAGAAGTGCCCATGAGGTTAAGAAGCTATTCCTCTGTATACAGTACACAACCATTTAAAACTGTTTGGCATGATTGTGAAAATGCTTTCCACTGCTTCTCTAGGCTGCATTTATTTGATAAAAACATAATAACATTTAAAGTACCCCTTCTATTTTACACAGGTGGTTAAAAGTGGAAAAGTGAAACCAAAACTTTAAGATCGCCCCCTGGTGGTTGGCTGTAGTACAAATCATTAAAAGATCTCTCTGTTTTAAAGGGATTGTTCACACACAAATGAAATGTACTCACTATTACTCACTCTCAAGTGATTTTACTCACTTTCTTCTGTTAAACTCAAAAGAAGATGATTTGATGAAAGCTAAAAACCTATAACCATTGGCTTCCACAGTAGGAAAACAAAATACTATGGAAGTCAAAGGTTACAGATTTTTAGCTTTATTCAAATCATCGTCTTTTGCGTTCAACTGGAGGAAGAAAATCATTTTCTGGTGTACTATCGCTTTAACAAATGAGACAAGATTCTGTGTTTGCTATTGGAGAGTTTGATTCCACAGCTCCAGTTTATGATGACTGTTGCACAAACTCAGGCTTCAAATAATCTCAGTGACACAAAAGAATTAATAGCAACTATACCTGGGACATTGTGGCTTCACTTTTTTTACAGTGGAAGGAAGAGAAGATTAATGCATTTCTGCATTTATTAATGCACACATTTTTCCAGTTCATTTTAATACATTTTAAAATTACATAACCTCTGTGATGCCAAAGTTGAATTTTTCTGAGTAACATGGACATATAGAAATCATTCTTACTTGCTCATTTGGTGTTCAAACCAAACCTTTTCTTACAGCGCATCCGGAAATTATTCACAGCACTTCACTTTTTGACACATTTTTTTATGTTACAGCCCTGTTCCAAAATGGATTAAATTAATTTATTTCCTCAATTCTACACACAATACCCCATAATGACAATGTGAAAAAAGAGTTTTTGAAATTGTTGCAAATTTATTAAAATAAAAAAACCTGAAAAATCACATGTACAGAAGTATTCACAGCCTTTGCCGTGAAGCTCTAAATTGAGCTCAGGTCCATTCTGTTTCCACTGATCATTCTTGAGATGTTTCAGCAGCTTAATTGGAGTTCACCTGTGGTAAATTCAGTTGATTTGACATGATTTGAAAAGGCATACACTTGTCTATGCTGTTGAAGTCAGAATTATTAGCCCCCCTAAATTATTAGCCCCTCTGTTTATTTTTTCCCCAATTTCGGTTTAACAGAAGAAGATTTTGTCAACACATTTCTAAACATAATAGTGCTAATAACTCATTTCTAATAACTGATTTATTTTATCTTTGCCATGATGACAGTAAATAATATTTTACTAGATATTTTTCAAGACATTTCTATACAGCTTAAAATGACATTTAAAGGCTTAACTAGGTTAATTAGGTTAACTAGGTTAGGGTAGGTTAGGGTAATTAGGCAAGTTATTGTATAACAATGGTTTGTTCTGTAGACTATCGAAAAAAAGTAAGCTTAAAGGGGCTAATAATTTTGACCTTAAAATGGTTTTTAAAAAATTAAAAACTGCATTTATTCTAGCCGAAATAAAACAAATAAGACTTTCTCCAGAAGAAAAAATATTATCAGACATACTGCGAAATATTCCTTGCTCTGTTAACTATCATTTGGGAAATATTTGAAAAAGAAAAAAAAATTCAAAGGGGGGCTAATAATTCTGACTTCAACTGTATAAGATCCCAGGGTTGACAGTGCATGTCAAAGCACAAACCAAGCATGAAGACAAAGGAATTGTCTGTAGACCTCAGAGACAGGATTGTCTTGAGGCACAAGACTGGGAAAGGTTACAGAAAAATTCTGCTGCTCTGAAAGTTCCAATGAGCACAGTGGCCTCCATCATCTGTAAGTGGAAGATGTTTGGAACCACCAGGACTCTTCCTAGAGCTGGCCGGCCATCTAAGCTGAGTGATCTGGGAAGAAGGACCTTAGTCAGGGAGGTGATCAATAACCCGATGGTCACTCTGTCTGAGCTCCAGCGTTCTTCTGTGGAGAGAGGAGAACCTTACAGAAGGACAACCATCTGTGCAGCAATCCACCAATCAGGCCTGTATGGTAGAGTGGCCAGACGGAAGCCCTCCCCGCCTGGAATTTGTCAAAGGGCATCTGAAGAACTCTCAGACCATAAGAAACAAAATTCTCTGGTCTGATGAGACTAAAATTGAACTCTTTGGAGTGAATGCCAGGTGTTACGTTTGGAGAAAACCAGGCACCGCTCATCACCAGGCTAATACCATCCTTACAGTGAAGCATGGTGGCAGCATCATGCTGTGGGGATGTTTTTCAGCAGCAGGAACTGGAAGACTAGTCAGGATAGAGGGAAAGATGAATGCAGCAATGTACAGAGACATCCTGAATGAAAACCTGCTTCAGAGTGCTCTTGACCTCAGACTGGGGCGACGGTTCATCTTCCAGCAGGACAATAACCAAAAGCACACCGACAAAATATCAACGGAGTGGCTTCGCAACAACTCAGTGAATGTCCTTGAGTGGCCTAGCCAGAGCCCAGACCTAAATCCTATTGAACATCTTTGGAGAGATCTGAAATGGCTGTACACCGTCACTTCCCATCCAACCTGATAGAGCTTGAGAGGTACTGCAAAGAGGAATGGGCAAAAATTCCCAAAGACAGGTGTGCCAAGCTAGTGGCATCATATTCAAAAAGACTTGAGGCTGTAATTGCTGCCAAAGGTGCATCAACAAAGTATTGAGCAAAGGCTGTGAATACTTATGAACGTGATTTTTCAGGTTTTTATTTTTAATAAATTTGCAATAATTTCAAAAATAAATAAATCATATTATAAATGTATTCACTGTCATTTTAAGCAATAAATGCATCCTTGATTAATAAAAAAAACTTTAATTGGTTTAAACAAAAAAAAAAGAATGACCCCAAATGTTTCAGTGGTGTTGTACAGTTCCCAGAAGCAATATAAAAAGATGGAATACTCATAGAAACAAAATGGGAATAATATTTTTAACCTACTGTAAGCAAAGGAAATAGAATTTATTCAACTATATATTTTTTTCTTATATTTGAACGGTAAACTGACGAGTCACAAAAATATAATCATAAACAGTTTTAGAAAGTCCAGTTTGTCCCTTTTAAATGAGTGAACTGACCTTCAAAGGGATTTAAACTGTACTTACTTTTCCCACTGATGGGCGATAGTAGGCCACAAGAGTGAAGATAATCATGGTCACAAGATAGGAAAACACACTAATGTAGAAGGTCACCGCTGCAAATTTCTGCCACTTGGCCCTCAGCAGTTCATTTATTGGTTCCACCGCCAACATCTCATGCCGATTCTGAGGGCAAAACCCATAAAGCATACAGAAAGATGTACACTAAAACAATCACCAGGAAAGTTTAATACCATCATACCATTTTCATAAATGCTCTAATGCATATATTGTTCATGGCCATTTACAATTAGTCACATCTGCAAGGCATCTAAACGTATATGATATCATCACAATATATGGAGCGGCATACAGTACACACTCCATCTTCCTGACTTTATTTTCATTTTCCATGCTCACCTCAATCTTGCTGTTGTAGACGAGTATCTCCAAAACAGAGACTTCCATTCCGCAGGTGTCCAGAGACGACAGATCATACAGATTGGAGTACACTGGTCCATAAGCCCAGTCTTTAAATTTCCGTGAGAGGTGTCGAGCTTCCTCATCTTTTATCTCTCTCCGAATGATGTGCTGGAACACCTGTGGAGGAAAAACGTTTCATTTTGCTATGCTTTTTCATACTACACTTTCTCAAGTTCCTAAAGCACATATGAAGTGGTATCCTACCCCAATTTTGCCCAGTTTGGCAGCCATCATGAGAGGGGACATGCCGTCGTTGTTGAGCATATTCTCCAGGTTGCAATCCGGGTAGAGTTTGGCACATTTAATGAGCAGCAAGTCGTACATCTTAGTGACAAAACGCGTGTTGTCCCGAGTGTTGTCAGCAATGTGGACCAGAGCATGCAGGACTGTGTTTCCTCTTGAGTCCTGCCTCCGCAGATCCGCCTTCTTGTGTCCATTCTCTGTCAGGTAATGCACCATGTCTGGTTGGTTGGTACAAGCTGCGAGTGAGAGGGGCAGCTCACCTGTACAATAATAATAATAAAAAATAAAAAAAACCTTTTCAATGTTATTTCTTCCATTTTGTATTTGGAAACATTTTTTAAACACACTACCATATAAAAGTCATACATTTATTTAGCAAGGATGAATTAAATTCATCAAAGTGAAATTTTTTTAATGTTACAAAAGATTTATATTTGAAATAATTGCTGTTCTTTTGAACAAATTAGCATATTAGCACATTGTTGCTGAATGGATCGTGTGACACTGAAGACTGGAGTAATGGCTGCCAAAAATTCAGCTTTTCAAATCACATGAAAAAAAGAAAAAATAGATAAAATAGTCATTTAATTGTAAAAATACTTCACAATATCAATAATTTATAGAATTTTTAAATATCAAATAGATTGCTTTGTTGAGTATAAGACATTAAAAACTCTTTTTAATCCTAAACTTTTAATTGGTGCAGCATTTAGCAGATAATGTAACTTTATCCAATGCATAGTTTTATTACTGACTGATTTCCCTGAAATACTAGAAAGAACCATTTAGACCAGAATTGTGGTTCATGCTAATTTAGCTATCAATCGTCATGGTCTAAATCTCATTCTCAGGAACCATCTAACAAACTTTTTCATGTACTATTTACTAAATAGTTTCTTAAAATGATTGCTCTGGTCCTCCAATATCAGATCACAACTTCTAAAGTCTTTCCAAATTTGTGCACCATATGCATGATGTTTTTCAAAATAGGCAATGTGGTTAGCATAAGCCTCATTTCGTTTGAGAACTTTGTTCATCTTCAGAACACAAATTATAATACTTAAGATAAAATTTGAAGCCTGTTTCACACCGCACGTGAGAGCAGCACGACAGCAGCATGTGTATTTTCGCCATCCATGTTAACAGATAAGAGCTTTCATACCACACACAGAAGCAGCGCGTCAGCGCGGAGCGTGAGCATCTCTGAAGTAGCAGTGCCACGATAGTTTCGGCGCTGGGTCTATTTTTGCCACGCTGCTCAACCTCAATTAAAGTAACAGTGCATTGATAATGACCAATAACACATTAAATGACAGTAAAAAGTAGCAATTTTACCCAATAAATGCATCGATAATATCCACAGATTTTTATATATTCAATCAAATGAACTTAAACGATTAAAAATAACAACTAATATTTATTTAAATATTTAAAAATAATTTTAGCATTAGTTTTAATTAAGTTGCACACTAGTTGAATCCTGTATAAATATCATTATAACTATATTGTATAACTCTATTATAACTATATACCTACATCATGCTGGCAATCAAAAACAAAATGACATGATATCACATGCGATTGTCTTCTGATCGAGTGCACCTGAAAAGACATGAATGACACTCCTCATAGAGCTTGAGAAGCATACAGTTCTTTAGAATCTATATAGTTTTTAAAATAAAGACTTGCAGGTTAAGGAAATGGGATAGGAGGAAGTTGCCGCGGACCTTGGTGCAGATGAAAAGGATAGATAGATAGATAGATAGATAGATAGATAGATAGATAGATAGATAGATAGATAGATAGATAGATAGATAGATAGATAGATAGATGGATAGATGGATAGATGGATAGATGGATAGACGGATAGACGGATAGACGGACAGACGGACAGACGGACAGACAGACAGACAGACAGACAGACAGACAGACAGACAGACAGACAGACAGACAGACAGACAGACAGACAGACAGATAGACAGATAGATAGATAGATAGATAGATAGATAGATAGATAGATAGATAGATAGATAGATAGATAGATAGATAGACGGATAGACGGATGGATAGACAAAAGTATAGACAGACAGACAGACAGACAGACAGACAGACAGACAGACAGACAGACAGACAGACAGACAGACAGACAGACAGACAGACAGACAGACAGACAGACAGACAGACAGACAGACAGACAGACAGACAGATAGATAGATAGATAGATAGATAGATAGAAGAAATAGACAAAGATAGATTGATCTGTGCAACAGCTGTTGCGCTGCTCACACTCTGCTCGCACTTGCGATGTGAAACAGGGGTGAGAGCTCCCTCATCTTTTGTGTACTGAAAAAACTACAATGTTTTCTCTTCCTTGACAAGTTGTCATGGTGTGCTTTTACTAGGGGCAATACAACATGCTGCTATTAGAGTCAGCAATGTAACACACAAGCACTGTTTTGCCTCTAGTAAATGTGCACCAGGACCTGACGTGGCACAAGAAAGGACATTGGTGAAAAAAGTAGTTTTTATCGTAGTTTTTTGCCACAAAAAAAGTGAATGATTATAGCTGAACCACTGAAATCACATGAAATGTTTTGACAATATTTCTGGTTCCTTTTCTGGACTTTGACTGTCTCACGACCCTTGCTGTCAATGGAGATTTCTTCTAAAATATCCTAATTTGTGTTCTGAAGATGAACAAAGGTTTCAGGAGATAGGAACGACATGAGGGTGAGTAATTAATTAAAGAATCCACCAAGCAGGATGTCTGAGGCTAGATGGAGACCAGCATCCAAAACCCCCAAACTCTATGACGTCTCCCTTAAGACCTCTGCCCAGCTATTAGACTCCAATTTCCAGATGTTCCTTTTATCTATCATTCTCCTTTACTTCACGGCACGATGAAGAAACACAATTAACCACTAAAAGTCAATCAGTCCTTCGCAGGCCTCACATAACAAATGTGCTTTGATCTAAATGTCAGCATTGCTATCCAGCGCTCAATTAGAGCTGGTCTCACGAGAGCCCATCTCAAACAGGCAAACCAAACAGACAGACTGGAGAGTGAGCCGCTGCCAGGGGTGACAGATTATTTTCATGTCACTTCTTATAGAAACGCTTCCCTCTCATTGATTTGCACGCGCTCAGAGAGCGGTTAGCGTGACTGCTAAATCACATTAGCTGTCAGTGCTCTCAGGTTCATGCTCACGTCACCGGGAAGCTCCGCGGCGAATGAATGCCTTCGTGCTCAGATCAGCAGGGATTAAACACTGACAGCCGTGTCTAATACAAATGAAAATAATTTACAGGTGAATAAAAGAGAGATGGAGACTCCCCTGGCAGGGCACCAGAAAAGATAATCCTATTCTGTCATCCTTGGATTATTTTAAAATAGTTTCTCACCTTTCAATCAGCTCCAAAGCAGACGTCTTGTTTTGTGGTATAAATTTGTGAGATGTAAATGAGGCTCATGAATAGGGAATTCAAATTCTCGGCTTGATTTTGAAATCACGGTTTTGTAACCCCCGATGTCCTGGGAGGATAAGCTCATTAGAATAGTTTCGATTAGCATATTTAACATGACAAAAGAAATGTAGGGGCGGGATGGTGGATTTGATACATCAGAAAGTCTTCTCCGAGATGAGGTCGCAAAGTTTGGAACAAGCACTGATAAATTATGCAAAAATTTATTAAAGTGTCCATGTTATTCTTTTCGAATATTATGCAGAGCAAGGCAATTCTTTTTATACGAGCAATTCCGCCGTTATGGATGTGACATTTGCAGTAAAATCTTAAAACATAAATTCCCAGAGAAAGTATATCTTAAGATTATATTGAAACATCTGTTTATATTTTCCAGAACAACTAACCACAGAGTTACGGGAGCAGAAAAACAGCAATCTGTAAACATTTTTTATATTTTAAATGAGGAAATAAACATTTGTTATGGATGTGATGAAAAAAGTCTGTGAGTTTACAGTATACAGCATACTTTGTAGAAATTCTGTGAATTAAACTGCACAACCCAAGAGAAATAATGCTCATCAAAAGGTTAAGTCAGCTCACTATAGAACAAAAATCATTGATTTTATTTTTCTTGACATCTTTTGCATTTATGAGGAAAAGGCTTCGTTATGGATGTGACACTTTTCGTTATGGATGTGACAGATGTGAAATTGGCACTTGTGTGATTTTGGCAAATCAAATTTAATAGTTTGAAAACATTGACAGAGACATTTTTAAGTATTTTTAAATCACTGTAAAATACTTGCACACAAAAAACGCAGAAACGTTTTGATATTTTGCCGAAAACTTAATTTTTTTCATGGTAAGGTTGACATTTGCATGGAATTGCTCATATATTATGTCTTACTTATATAAGACAATTTATTTATATAGCCCATTTCATACACTATGAGAATTCAAAGAGCTTTACATAAACAAGAATAAAAGAAACATAAAATACAACAAGATTAAGAAATAAAAAATAACAAAGATTACAAACAGATTTAAAGGAAGCACAGTGCTCATTCAGCACAGGCACAGCTAAACAGATGTATTTTAAGTCTTGATTTGAATTTTGTAATTGAATTACTTTTGTTAACATAAAATCCAAATAAATATAGTACCCTGACTTTTGTTATTTTATTAAAATTACTAAATACAAATTTAAACACATAAAACCTGTGCATTCAAACTTTGTGCTAACAAAAACATAACTTGAACCCTTAGTAGAGGATAAAGCTTTTGCCTTTTATCTTAAATATTCTGTAGCACCTAAGCTTAAGGAAACTCATTACAGAATTTTGTTATTACTTATTATTACTTATACTTCTTACTTACAGAAATAACTTATTTTTTCTTGTGAATTTACTTCTTAATTCTGGTTTGACATCTATACTTGGCTTTCATTAAAGGTTCACTCCAGTACACCCTGGAGTATTTTTTATTTTAACAGATTTGTGTGTGTTGAGCAAGTCAACGTTAGCACCTGTCAGCTTTAATTGTGGGGAAAACTGGAAAATTTTAAGCTTTTTTTCTGCTAATTTCATCTTCCGAGTTTAAAAAAACTTTTTGGGGTGGGATCAGTGATGTAGCGTGAATCTGCTAGTGGAGTGATGATGCGTCAGTTTCTCATTATTATTCATAGCGGAGTTTTCTTATCCTATGAGAAGACCCTGCTTCTTAATTCCCAAGCTGTGAGACCCAATGACTGGGTGAGACCGTGTCTGCGCATGACAAGGGTTGCATGTGTTTGTTTCCATGATCCACAGGGTTTGTTGCATGTTTTTCCCCGCGATGCTGTCATGGCCGATACCATACAAGCTGTTAGTTTGCAGCAAGCGTTTTTGTCAGTAGAGCTGTAAGAGAACTTTAGAATAGCGGACTTTGTCTTTTTTCAGTTGGGTTCATTACCATTCAGACACATCGCCTATATCTATGTTGCTGTGTTCGCCACATGTTTAAAATCCTCCGATTACAGACAGGGCTAATGGTTGGAATAGACAGGGCAAGAGACCTGCTGCACTGCTATCTACTGTGTCTGTATTCAGACTCGTGGATTGAGGAGGAGAGAAGTCTTCCTCATTTATAGTGTTTATATGAACATGATTATCTTTATAATGATATAACAAACTGTGGTTATGTATGAAATTATGAATACCAAATGTAGCAGGACATTAAATTATACTTACTGTTTATTTCTTTGCATTTTAACTTTTAATATCTAATAATATCTCCTCACGGTTTTTGTCTCATTTTGTGAGCCAACTGACACTCCCCTCTTTTTCCCCCTCCTCTGCCGGCCACGCCCACTCCTCCCTCTGCTCGCAGCGCTCCACACACATCTCGGAGCATTTTTTGAAAAAATTCTGAGGTAGACTTGAACCGAAAGAGGGGGGTTTTTATGGCCCTTTAAAGATGATTTCAGTCCCCCCTATTGTTCTAGAAGATGTTTTCTTTTACAAATGTGATTCACATTTTTCTTTCTCTGATGTTGTGAAATTTATTTTATTAATGGGTAAATATCCTATTCATTCTTGTAAATTAAAAAAAGCAGGCCCTCTTTTCTTTCTGAGGTAGGAAAGATGGCTCAAATAAAATACATCAGAAACCAAAATAAAATAACTGAATCTATTTGTACTTCATTTTCAAAATATTTATTATTCAAATTTATTTCCTTTGACGTATATATTTTATACTGCTCCTTATTGCAGTTGTTATTTATTTTAATTTTAATTTTTTGAAGAGAACAATTTCAATTTAATTTATTTATTTTAATGGTAAACATGCCTTGCGATGTTGATTGTTCCCTGTTTTGTGGTGTACAATTTTTGCAACAATAAAAAAAAAAAAAAACATACTTTCACTTCAGACTTCAAACTTTCAAATTTCAAAAACAACATTATTCTTTGCGGTGAAAAACCTTTGCTATTCCTCATGCCGGACAAAATAATGTAAATGCTCCTTCAGTGGTGGTCTAGTAATTTGTACACATTTATAGGCTCTATAACTAAAAAGATAGTATTTTAGGGTAATGACTACATAAATATGACAACAGTCATTTAAAGCTTAACCCTAAAATCTCAATAAAAGCTTTAAATTTAAATATGACTTGACAAAAAAATTACATTTGGTATATTCTTACAGTATATGAACGGTCAGAATGACTGCTATGGCCATTCTTGTATAGATATACTGTAGAATTTTTGTAGCTTCAGTGTTAAAGCAAAGGTCAAATCAAAAGAAAGAACCAATTCTGCCTAAAAAGAGTCTGCAGTAATTCTGGTAATTCTACTTCCTGTTTATACCTATGTGCAACTGAGACAAATTTGCAAAATGCCAATAAAACCAACGCCATCATTAGGCCTACTGTTTGTGTCACTGTGTATACTAATAAAATAGTAAGAAAAGATGTAAATTTATATTTTTTTTAATTTAAAAATCTAATTGGGTCAGCACAAACACACACATATATTGGTTACTACACTAACAATAAATAGTTAGTGTAGTAACCAAGCATAGCCAACAGAGGGCAGAATGTGTTCTTGTATACTTCAGGCAAATCGTTAGCTCTACAAATATAAAGCCCTTGTACTGTATTTTCCATTGCTAAAACAGAGGCTCCTTTCACTCTCCTTCGTCCTAAGCACATCCAACATGTTTAATTTGTGACATAATGTCTTGGTTTTCTTCTAAGTTTTAAAACCCATTTCACCTGCAGTTAAATAGTTAATGAATGTGCTGTGTAATACTCTCATGGATGGCCAACCATAGCACTAAAAGGAGGGTTTTAGGAGAAGGGATGGAAAAATCACCTGATGTTACTATGGGAACAGCTGGACCTCCAAATGTAAAGGTTATTATTCACTTGCAAAGTCATGAAGGTTAGACTGCTAATGCTAAACGTCTCCCAGAGAAAAAATAAATACAGGTCAAAACTTTCAGGAAATCAATTTTTAACTACTATTACAAACTTTGGGTCACTTAAACACAAAAAGACAGCATTTCTTTGCATATATATGAACGTTCGAACCTCGGCTGGGTCAGTTGGCGTTTCTGTGTGGAGTTTGCATGTTCTCCCTGCGTTCGCGTGGGTTTCCTCCGGGTGCTCCGGTTTCCCCCACTGTACATGTGGTACAGGGGAATTGGGTAGGCTAAAATTGTCCGTAGTGTATGAGTGTGAATGAGTGTGTGGATGTTTCCCAGAGATGGGTTGCGGCTGGAAGGGCATCCGCTGTGTAAAAATGTGCTGGATAAGGTGGCGGTTTATTCTGCTGTGGCGACCCCAGATTAATAAAGGGACTAAGCCGACAAGAAATGAATGAATGAATATATATATATATATATATATATATATATATATATATATATATATATATATATATATATATATACATACATATATATATATACACACACACACACACACACACACATATATATATATATATACACACACACACATACATACATACATATATATATATATATATATATATATATATATATATATATATATATATATATATATATATATATATAAAATTATAATATATAATATATATAAAATTTTCAGAGTAATGCTGTTAAATATGATTCAAGTTTAATACATGATACAATGATTTTGAATTTGTTGAAATTTAAATGACTCATTAGTTAGCAAAGCTGAAATTTCAACATCATAGCTGCAGTCTTTAGTGTCAGAAATTAATGTATACTGATCTGCTGCTCAGGAAACCCATTGCTAGAAACGATGACACTATTTTTAGGAATGTGAATCATTGCTTTGTTTCTTGCTAAATAAAAACATTAACATCAGTGAAGTGACTGATAAAACAGGAAATGAGAGCTTCCCACACATAATTTAGTGAGCGAAGGCCCAGTGTGTTGCAATGTTATCAGTGTATCATTTGACCAGATGTTAAAGAACAGGGCATTAAAAGCATGCTGTTTATACCACAGCAGCTGAAGAAGATTTATATCCTCCACAATATATCCTCCTCTCCATCTTTCGGATGAGATGTTAAACCGAGGTCCTGACTCTCTTTGGTCATTAAAAATCCCATGGCACTTCTCGTTAAGAGTAGGAGTGTAACCCCGGTGTCCTGGCCAAATTCCCTCTTTCAGACCTTACTGATCATGGCCTCACAATAATCCCCATCCACCAAATTGGCTCTATCACTGTCTCTCCACTCCACCTTTAGCTGGTGTGTGGTGAGCGCACTGGCAATGTTGTCCTGAGGCTGCCGTCCATCCATGTAGATGCTGCACACTGGTGGTGGTGTGGTGAAACCCCCCTCATGATTGTTAAGCGATTTGGGTGTATGGCCATACAGGATAAATGCGCTATATAAATACACATTTCTTACACTACTTACAATACTCTAAAAGTACACTCAAAATATTTAACAATATTGAGTGCTTGGATCATGAACTATATTCATATAGCTCATTCTCAAAAAAATAGTTTGCCCAAAAATAAAAACATTATTTGAATATAAACTTTTTATTTATTTATTTTTTTAAATACCCAAGTGCTGTTTAATGATGTGACATTTCACATTAAACACATTTTAAACATAATAGTTGTTATAACTAATTTCTTTTGTCCTTGTCATGATGACAGTACATAAGATTTAGGTTAGCTGGGCAAGTTTGGTTAATTAGGAAAATCATTTGACAACAGTGGTTAATTCTATAGCCAATTTTCTTAAGGGGTCTATTAATACTGACCTTACAAATATATACAGTATATATATTTATAAACAGTTGAAGACAGAATTATTAGCCCCCCTATGAACTTTTTTCTTTTTTAAATATTTCCCAAATTATGTTTAACAGAGCAAGAACATTTTTACAGTATGTCTGATAATATTTTTTCTTCTGGACAAAAAAATTATTTGTTTTATTTCAGCTGGAATAAAAGCAGTTTTAAAAAAATTTTAAATCCATTTTAAGGTCAAAATTATTAGCCCCTTTAAGCTAATTTTTTCGATAGTCTACAGAACAAACCATCATTATACAATAACTTACCTAATTACCCTAACCTGGCTAGTTAACCCAATTAACCTAGTTAAGCCTTTAAATGTCACTTTAAGCTGTATAGAAGTGTCTTGAAAAATATCTAGTCAAATATTATTTACTGTCATCATGGCAAAGATAAAATAAGTCTTATTTTGTTCTTATTTTGAGTTATTAGAAATGAGTTATTAAAACTATTATGATTAGAAATATGTTGAAAAAATCTTCTCTACATTTAACAGAAATTGGGGAAAAAATTAAACAGGGGGGCTAATAATTCAGGGGGGCTAATAATTCTGACTTCAACTGTAGCTTGAAGTTATTGGCCCAGTCACATATGTCCATTCTTTAATATTTGTGTGTCTTTTTAGAAATCTTTATGATGATCACTATTATTGCAGAATTCAATATATGTATGTATATATAAATATAAATATATATATATAAATATAAATATAAATATATATATATATATATATATATATATATATATATATATATATATATATATATATATATATATACACAGTTGAAGTCAGAATTATTAGCCCTCCTGTAAATTTTTTTTCTTTTACAAATATTTCTCAAATGGTGTTTAACAGAGCAAGGAATTTTTTACAGTATGTCTGATAATATTTTTTCTTCTGGAGAAAGTCTTATTTGTTTTATTTCGGCAAGAATAAAAGCAGTTTTTATTTTTTTTAAAACAATTTTAAGGTCAAAATTATTAGCCCTCTTAAGCAATATTTTTTCCGATGGTCTACAGAACAAACCATTATTATACAAAGACTTGCCTAATTACCCTAATTTGCCTAGTTAAAGTAATTAAGCCTTCAATTGTCACTTTAAGCTGAATAGTAGTGTCTTGAAAAATATCTAGTAAAATATTCTGTGCTGTCATCATGGCAAAGATAAAAATAAATCAGTTATTAGAAATGAGTTATTAAACCTATTTAGGTTAGAAATGTGTTGAAAAAATCTAATAATTCAGGAGGGCTAATAATTCTGACTTCAACTGTATATTTATATTGTTTTCTATATTTTTTGTATATTATATATATATACATTTTATTTAAAAAAATGTTTTACCCAAACAAGTAAGAAGGGTACACACCATTGAAAGAAAAGCAGTGGAATTAATGACTTAATAATATTGATTTAAAGTCTGTTGAAACCTTCAGATCTTCAACAACAAACTCACCAAAGTAGAAGTATCCACCCTCATCTCTGGGCTGGAAGAAGCGTCCCCTGGCCTGCGCATGGACATCGGCCCCCTTCTCCACCAGAAGCTCCACATACTGTTTGCATCGCCGCTCTATAGCGATATGCAGTGCCATCTGACCTGAGGACATGAAACATTTTTTATTACAAATACATGTGCTAGAGAGAAAAATCAGATGGAAGCTGTTGATCATGATAATGGACTGACCATAACATCCAAACTAAAGCTCTTTGTAATGCTACAGGAAAGCCGATATCTGTGATGCATCTTATCAGACAGAACAGCGGGAAGCAGCATGATATTATTAGATACCATCAACTTATCTTATACAAGAGGAAATACTGCAATATGAAAATAAGGTAATGGGGCTCCTGTTCTGAGTCTACAGTTTTGTATTTGTGTTTGTGTGTTAGAGCTCTGAAATGCATTATTAAAATAACTTTTCTTTTTTCTTTTCAGTCCATCTGCTACTTTTGTTACAGATTTACACTGTAAAAAAATGTCTGCAAATTTATGAAGAAAATGCTTTCTGTATTTTGAGATTCATGTGTTTTTCCTTCTATTTATGCTTTTGAATTGCATTAAGAGAGCTTAATCTTTCCTTCAACAACTTATGATGTTAAAAAAGCTTGAAGAAGTTACTTTCATTGACCTTTTAAATAGTTAGTAGTTATGTATTGTCTGGGTTGGTGTTGTAAATTATGTTGCAAAAACCTGGCAAAAAAAACTGCCAGTACTTTTTCTTATACCATATAATATATTTCTCATATTTTCCTTGCACTTTTTTGTACACTACCTGACAAAAGTCTTTTCGCCTACCCAAGTTTTAGGAACAACAAATAATAACTTGACTTCAAGTTGATCATTTGGTATCAGAAATGGCTTATATGAAAGGCAAAAGCCTCTAGATAACACTTATTTTACCTAGATAAAATATGATCATGCCTTGATTTTTAATTATTTTATTAAGCCAGTAAGGTCTGACTTTGCATAGACAAAAGTCTTGTCACCTAACAGTAATAATGTACAGTATAGAATATAAAGTCATGGTGCAGTGGGAAAAGAATTAATATGACTCTCATGAGCTTGGAGGACTGCATCCATACATTTCTGCAATGACTCAAATAACTTATTAATAAAGTCATCTGGAATGGCAAAGAAAGCGTTCTTGCAGGACTCCAAGAGTTCATCAAGATTCTTTGGATTCATCTTCAATGCTTCCTCCTTCATCTTACCCCAGACATGCTTAATAATGTTAATTTCTGGTGACTGGGTTGGCCAATCCTGGAGCACCTTGACCTTCTTTGCTTTCAGGAACTTTGATGTGGAGGCTGAAGTATGAAAAGTAGTGCTATCCTGCTGAACAATTTGCCCTCTCATGTGGTTTTTAATGTAATGGGCAGCACAAATGTCTTGATACCTCAGGCTGTTGATGTTGCCATGCACTCTGCAGATCTCTCGCACACCCCCATACTGAATGTAACCCCAAACCATGATTTTTTCCTTCACCAAACTTGATTGATTTCTGTGAGAATCTTGGGTTCATGTGGGTTCCAATAGGTCTTCTGCAGTATTTGTGATGATTGGGATGCAGTTCAACAGATGATTCATCATAAAAATCTACCTTCTGCCACTTTTCCAAACAATCCACTAGAAGTCAAGTTATTATGTGTTCCTCTTACAACTGGGATTGACGACAAGACTTTTGTCAGGTAGCGTATATCATTTCTTCCACAGTATATTATTTCAGACTACAAAAGTGTCAAAAAAGTTACTCTGTTAAAGCCAAGCAGAGATGAAGGTCCCATAATGCAATTTCATAACCGTAAACAAGCAAAAAAACACCTATGAAACACAAAATATCGAAACTATTAATTTTTATAGTGTCGATTAGTATAAAAGGAGTTTTACAATTTCCTTAGCATTTCCTTTCACTTAAGTGGTCTTAAATCTTTATGAATTTCTTTTCTCTGTTAAACATAAAATGAGATATTCTAAAGAACAATGTTTCAAAAAATTATGTGGAGGTCAATGGCTGGTTTCCCCCGGCAATCTTCAGTATATCTTGCTTTGTGTTTAAGAAAATGAGACCATTTCGGAACAAATAGAATGAGTAAATAATGACAGAATTTTCAGTTTTGGCTAAAAGTGTCCCTTTAAGTGAAATACACTCAATTTGTTGGTCTTGGGTATTACTGTTGATGGCTTTATGTTTAAGAATGACTGAACAGAGCTTAACCCTGTGTCCATATTTATAAAACAGTTGCATTTAATATCTCCATGTTTTTGTCAACAACAAATGTATCACTAGGCCAGATCACAGGGGTAACATTTGTCCTAGTGACTGACTGTACGTATAACTCCTTAAATTACTAATGGAAACTTTGTTTAATTTGAGGATGCCTCACTTGAAGTTTAGGTTTATAAAGTATTTTATTATATACTTGGCTGAACATCTTAATTGATTTGATTGTAGCAGTTCATTGCATTGGCAGTGGATCAATAAGGAAGTCTGTTGACATCTTGTACACTTTACTGAAAGCAAGCAAACTAAACAAATGTGTAAGTGATTGTTTCCTGAGGAAATGGGAGGCAGACTAGACTACGTCTGCTGTAAGTATGGCATTATGCATTTTGAGAACTGCAACTTCCCTGTATTAATAATTCGCCCATCGCAAATCTCACACACAGACAACATGGATTCAAATTGAATGATAATTACATTGATGGTTAAGTACGATACTACAGCCAAATCATAAAAATAAAAATTTACTTATGTTAATATATCTGACCCTGAATGACAAAACAAGGGTTAAGTTGCACATGTATATTTTTTTGGCAATGTCCAAAAATACATTGTATGGGTCAAAATAATAAATTTTTCTTATTTTGATTATTAAGTAAAGATTACAATCCATGATGAAATTGTGTACATTTCCTACTTTAAATATATGAAAAACTTAAAAACGTATGATTAGTAATGCACATAGAAAGTTTTTCGATATTTAGATTCTTTTTTTAACCCTCAGATTCCAGCTTTTCAAATAGTTGCATCTCGGCAAATATTGTCTTAACAAACACAGTAATGTAAAGCTTATTTATTCAGCTTCCATATGATATATAAATATTCATTTTAAAAAAATTAACACTTATGACTGGTTTTGTGTTCAAGGGTCATTTGTTTGCTTTAAAAAGATTAAATAACAGTTTTCTCATTTTTAAGATATTTAAAAAGTGAAATCAATTTCTCTGACGGAAAAGCTGTCATTGCCAGCACTATTTCTCATTTTAATATTCTGATTTGGGGCTCAAGAAATATTTATAATTATTATCCATGTTAAAACCAGTTGTGATACTTTTTTGTGTGTGAAAATGGTGATACATTTTTTAGATTAAAAAAAGGGATAGTTCACCCAAAACTGAAAACTCTGTAATTATTTACTCACCCTTCACTTGTTTCTTTACAAAAGAAGATATTTTGAAAAATTCTGGAAACCTGTAAGCATTGACTTTCATAGTATTTGTTTTTGCCACAATGCAAGACAATAGTTTTCATGTTTCTAACATTTTCTTTTATATGTGTTTGTGTTCAACACAAAATAAAAAACACATAAAGGTTCGAATCTTCTTGAGGATGGTCCTGTCACAATATCTATTTTTTGTTGTACGATATATTCCACCAAAATATATGATATTGTTGTCCTTTTAGGACCATTTACTGCCAGAATGACAAACACATAATATTCTATTCTTAAGAATATTTTATTTAATTATAGTCGTTTTAACAATTGAATAATTAGGCATTGGAATCAGAATGTGAAACTGTATATCCTAAATAAATAATAATAAGTGTTAACAAAAAAGTGCAATATTAAAAAGTAACAGAGGCTGTGATATCTGCAACCAGATCTATTTTCAGTTGTCAGGCACCCACATGAAAATATACTATAGTTATTTATAGTAAATAATACTATAGTGTTTTTTTAAACATACTGACACTGGCCCCTCCAATAGAGATAGAGAGGTTGCACAATCAGCTAAAATGTTGCTAGAATAGTTTTTTATGACAATATATATTGCATCACCAAAAATGCTCATGTGTTGTGCGATAAATTGATATATTGATTCAAGAGTTCACACTTAGATATTGCTTGATAATATTAGCAGGTTTGGCATGCCGTCCCGGGAGAAAACCCTGAGCCAAGGGCTCCTGCCTGGTCGAAAAGCATGTAAGAGGGTACGAGATCAGGTAGTTCTCGAGAGCTCCCCCTGGAAAAGGAGGAAAGGGGGAGATGGGGTGGATGGGGGATTCTTTAAAAAATAAAGATAAGGAAGTAATTCTAGACAGGCTATTTATAGTGAGTTTGGATTAATCCGATTGGCTTACTATTGATTACGGATGGGAGATCAGCCGCGATCAATCATATCATGTGCTCCTCTCGAAATTAGTTTGTGAAACTTCACTTATTGTGACCAAGCGGCAACCTCCTGCTCTCCCTTGTAAAGCAAATACGGAAGTAACTGAAACTGCAATTCATCAAAATTCAGCTAGTCCTGCCTCCATATAGAGCACATTTCTATTGAGCCCACTGTTAAAATGGCCAACTTTACAGCAGAAAAAAAAAAGGTGTTTACAGCCTGGTACAAAGAACGATTTTGGTTCATATAGCTAATATTACACTTCATGACAACTGTAAGGGGGTAATTTTTCTTTTATAACTCATCTGTTTCGTTTTTATTAAGTTTTACTAAGTCTGCATAATTAAGGGTCGTGGCCACTTAAGTGACCACTAGGTCTCGCTGGTCGCCGTCATTTCACCTCAGCTGATTCCGGCTGACTAGCCACTGAACTTGGCATATACATTGTATTTTTGTTTTGTTTTAAGTGGCTTTACACAGTCAGTTGCTTTATGAAATTATTTCTTACAATTATCAGATGATATGGCATGCTGTGTGCACTTAATTGTGCTCACAAACCATTCAAGTGGCCTCCATTTCCCAGGTGAGTGAAATTATATACTTGTATACCATCTCTATAAATGTATTTGTTTTATTTAGGATCATTTACCATTTATATGTTTCTTCAGAACTGTAATGCACTCCAGAAATGACAGATTGATTAGCTGTAGGCTCTAGAGCAGTCGTCTGAAAGGGTGTCATACAGTGTTATGCCTGGATTTCAGAAAAAGCCTTGCATTTAACACAGACTATATTTGGAAGTAATTCGTGTTTTTCTACTGTAGAAAAACATCATAAAAACAATGTTTAGGGGCTTAATGTATTACAACTAGTGCTGGGCCGTTATCGGCGTTAACGTGCTGCGTTAATGCGAGAATCTTATCGCGCGATAAAAAAAATATCGCCGTTAATCGATTCTCAAAGTTGGGTGAGAGCTGGGTCTTTTCTACGCAGGCTATGATGACTTTCACCTTGATAGTTTAGCGCGGATGTATACCTGACCGGTGAACCGTCTGGGAAAGAAGTGCCCTTCTGAATCAAATCAGCAGGATGCCTGACTCTAACTGCAGTTCAGCAGTTTCACTTTAACTCACGAACAATTAATTCATGCCTTCGTGACAAACTGGGGTATTAGACGCAAATAAATGAGTAAGGACAGGTGAGAGTGTTATGGAATTTAATAACGCACGCCAAATGAGAAGAAAAAAAACTTCCGCATTTCGCGATGTGTGTGTGTGTGTTTGTGTGTGTGCGTCTGTGTGTCTGTGCAGTCCTTTACTGACAGCCGCCTGTGTGGATCTTGTCGAAATGCTCCACGTCTCAATTCCATTTCTGTTTAGTGCAGTTATGACTTTAGTCGCATTAAGTAATCAAAAAGCGCTGTTTACATGGTAGACTCTTAATCAGAGTATTGTTTTAATCATATTAATATCGTATTAAAGTATTGTTGCCTATGTAAACATACTCAATGTTTGACACTGTCAGGGCTCTGTGAACTTGCCTTTGCGAAGCAGCATTTTCTGTATGTACGTACATCAAAAGCAAGTATGAAATCACTGTTTGGAGCTTATGTACGCCTAGGCCTACAGTTCAACATTCATGTTTAACTGAATAAACAGTTAGTAAACACAAGTACATCTTATTGAACATCATTTATTTTCATCACCAATTATCATAGTAGAACAGTTTCTCAAGCAGTTTGTGATGCATTTTGGAAACAGGAGATGAGCCCCTGGTCTAATGCGTCACCTGGCTTGAGAAACCCGTTCTCAAAGACTTATTATTTGGGTAGCACACATATTCTGAATGCCTTCGGCAGAATTCAAATGAGCCATTTTAATCTAGATTAATTTTGAAATTAATCTAGATTAATCTAGATTAAAAAAATTAATCTATGCCCACCTATAATTACAACAGTGTTTTTAAAGGACTAAACACTTTATTGCTATAGTATACAACCAAGCATAAGTGGTCTGAACACAAACGAGTCGCAGGTAATGAAGTATTAAGCGTTTCTCCCAAAGAAAAGCCTGTCTAAGCAAAAAGCAAGCAGGTGTCTGTAGCTCCGCCTCTTTGCCCTTATTTGGATACCCCCGGTTGGAATGATAACGCGCGAACAAAATGGTGCCAGTTGGCCACGCCCACTTGTAGCTTAATTTGCGCCCTTCAGAAACCTATGGGTGACATCACGGATACTATGTCCATATCTTTTACAGTCTATGATTGTGACAGGCCTACTTGAGGGTGAGTAAAAATTGAGTAAATTGTCCTTTAACAATTTAAAAGTATTTACATCGATGTCACTTTTTATCAATTTAATCTTTCCCTGATGAATAAAATGATCTTACTGACCGCAAACATTTGACCACAGATTTATTGAAATATTTTGACACAAATATTTTAACATTCTATAATGATTTTTTTTAGATAGTTTGGCTTTTTTGCCACTTTAACTGAAAAACAGCTGATTTGCTACCCTCAGGACTATCACAAATCACTACGTTTCAGCTACTAGACCACAGAATGTATCAGAAGGAAGAGAAAGTTATGAAAAGCATCGGGTGTGACGCTGGCATATTCAACCACTCCAAACATGCACCAGAGTTCCACAGAGAAACACCGTTAAACTCAGCAGTGTTTGTGAGGACTCTTTGTGCTGAACAGGGTGGAGACGGCAGGAAACACAACACCAGCTCTGGGGTGACTTCTCTAACATTGAGCTCAGTCAGAAATGCACATTTAACTCCACCCTTCTGCTCATATTTCATGAACCTGCTCTGGGTGCCACTGGAAGCTGCTCAGAGTAAATGTTAGCTCATGGCACACTTCCGATTTTGGAAACTTTTAAGAGAAACGATGGTTGAAAACTGGTCTTATAAGGGTTGATTTTATTTATTTTTTGGGTATGACTAAATAGAGGACTCACCCCTGTAATAGACATCTCTGAAGGGTGTATTGATGAACTCTCTGAGGTTTCCTGTCTGTTCAGCAATGTCCACCAATACTGGGATGGTGTCGTTTTGACCATTGTGCAGGTTAAGAAGTGCTTTTGGTAGGCAGGTCTTCCCTGTAGAAAGTTCTTGATGAAGGAGAGAAAAGAACATCTGTTATCAATTAGATGATGACAGTTTATTAAGGATTTAAGTCACACAAAAATGAAACTATTAAAAACCAATAACTTCCATATCATTTGTTTTTCCTACTATAGAAGTGAATGGTTACAGGTTTTCAGCTTTCTTGAAAATATCTTCTTTTGTGTTCAACAGAAGAAAGAAACTCATAACCACTTGAGGGTGAGCAAATAATGAGCAAAATTTCATTTTTGGGTGAACTATCCCTTTAAGTAAAATGAGTTTGCCTGAAGTCTGTATGATATTATGGCTTCTGGAATCCAGTGCATGAATGGTTGCATTTTGCAACTTTTTTCTCTTTTTTTTTCCCTCCAAATTTTGTTATATGTTGTGCTGATGCCAAATAGCTTGCCAAACTGAGCAATGACAATCTGTTGCATTTGAGAAAGTGCTGCGTGAGCTAGAGTAAATACCTTTCACTAGATCAGTCATTTAGGCCCCGTTTAAACTAATACGTTTTCATTCAAAAACGCCAAGTTTTGCTATGGTTACGCCTTCCATCCACACTACCTCAGAGTTTTTGAGTGACAAAAACAGAGCATTTTGGATACGCTGAAGAGGCCATTTTCATTTAAAAACTCTGCTGCTCCATGTCAGTGTGGATGGGGGAAAATGGAGATATCTGAAAATGGAGTTTCAGTCCAGTTCAGTCTTGCATCCTTTCCTTGTAAGTTCAGACTTCGCAAGTTTGATATGGAAAACAAACTCCCGAGGACACATCGGGTAAATCTTCAAAGAGAACAGCGTACTTTAAAACGCCATTCACATCACTCTGGCTACGTTGTTTCACTTTCCTAACAACTAAATGACAACATGATTTAAGGAACTGGCTATTTTCATTTTGATATTAGCAACTTAACAGACACCAAATATGTTGAGGCGTCGTGTAGCTACATGTTTATATGACCGTCATCTTCACTGTATGCATATTTAGAACAAAACGGAGCCTATAACATAACTGCCTCCTTTCATTTTCAGTGAAAAATACAAAACATATCCTCTCTTTTGCTGAATATCAGTTTTCATTCATTCATTTTCTTGTCGGCTTAGTCCCTTTATTAATCTGGGGTCGCCACAGCGGAATGAACCGCTAACTTATCCAGCACACATTTTTACGCAGCGGATGCCCTTCCAGCCGCAACCCATCTCTGGGAAACATCCACACACTCATTCACACTCATACACTACGGACAATTTAGCTTACCCAATTCACCTGTACCGCATGTCTTTGGACTATGGGGGAAACCGGAGCACCCGGAGGAAACCCACGCGAATGCAGGGAGAACATGCAAACTCCACACAGAAACGCCAACTGACCCACCCGAGGTTCGAACCTGCTACAGCACTACCTACTGCGCCACCGAATATCAGTTTTAATAATCAATAATGGCCATTATAAAAGTATAACGTACAATAAGTTTATATATTATAGGAAATAAAGGCAAGCGATCAGTCAAATATGCAGAATCAGTGTATGTGGTTACATAAATTAATATATTAATTTATCTTTGCCCTCAGCCAAAACACGTTACCTGAGAACAACAGATTCAAAAGACCAAAATCAGGGAATATGTTGTTAGATAGAGACAAGATGAATTAAATATCACCTGGGGTTCTGTGCTCAAAGCACCCGATGACTGCTTGGAGCTCAGACCCACGCATATAATACAGCGCATGCCAAAGTGTGTGTGTGGTCATGTGATGTGCGTTTTCAGCGGTGTAGTTTGGACAGAGAGCTGTCAGAAATGCTAGGTGAAACGCCAGTGTGGACATGGATCGTTTTCATTCAAAAACGCTGCTTTAAAACTAAAACGTATTAGTGTAAACAGGGCCTTAGTGTACATAACCACTAAAAGGTGCCGTTCAAGTTCAATACAAAAATCTTAAACCACAAATTAAACTAGTTTAAAGCCACATCAATTCTCCACAACACTGATGCAGAAAACAGCTGTACGGTGTAAAGCAGTGTTTCTCAACCACGTTCCTGGAGGACCACCAGCTCTGCACATTTTCCATGTCTTCTCAACCAAACACACCTGATTAAGATCATCAGCTACTTAGCAGAGACTGAAAGACCTGTAATGGGTCCGACAGACAAAGGAGACATCCAAAACATGTAGTGTTGGTGGTCTTTCAGGAACGTGGTTGAGAAACACTGGTGTAAAGGTAAAGGTGTTTCCATTCTCAAACCACCAACTATTACCATAGCTTTACCAACACTAAGCCTTCATTAACACTAATGGGAACTATCTGCACAAATGTGGAATATTACAGTACAGTATTTTTTTGTTAATACGTCATACAGTATTAGTTATTCATTGTAATATGTACAATCTTTAAGCTTTCACAAGAAATCTGCTGGAATACTTTGTCTACTTTTTAATGTGGCAGTCGGGCTGTTATACATGTGGTCATATACAAATGTATAGGACTGTTACAATTTTTATGGATGGTTCATGAATTAGTATTGTTTTTGATAAAAAAATTCACATCTGGATGCCAAAACACACTCATGTTGCTCTCAACTCAAACTACTGTCAAATGTGCAATTTTAAGAGTTATGTAGTATATTATTAATAATTGTAATTGTGCAGTGCCAGTGCTCTCTTACGTTAGCCTCGGTTAGCCTTGTTAAATATGCCCTACATTGCACATCTATGGGATTATTTGGGCAAATTTTAGGTCTGCTCACTTTGAAAAGAAACCAATGGACTATTTAAACACCAAGTTTAATGATTAATAATAGGGGTTTTGTTCACTAATCTTAAATATGAAAGTTATTCCAGTTTATAAGTGCATCACATTTTCCTCCAGTTTTTAAAAACTGATGTCCTTCCCACATGAGTAAAGTGAGACGTTTCCCTGTGTTTATATTTAGCCAGAGTTTTCTTTTTGATGTCTTCAAAGAAAATCCTTCTTTTCATTTGTGACAGTTTGATGTGATTTCTCACTTCTCTCTGCTAAAAGTTTGCTTGACCCTTTGAGGCAGGAAGTAGAGACTGGACTCCATCTTGCAGTGTCGCATTAAGCTGATATAATAGAACTTCCTTTACTGTACAAATAATGCAGAACAACAAAAGCCTAAGGCATGGACCATTAGCGAAAACGTCAAAAATAACATCAGATAATTACAGACACGACTCTGCACGTACTATTCAAAAGGGATTTCTCCTTTTTTTTAACTAAAAAGAGACATCATCTTCAAAGAAAGTTAGATGTCATAAAAGCAGGGTAACAGGTTTCTAAGAGTCACATTTGAGACCTTTTAAGACCTTTATATTACCACAAAAAAATACAATTTAAAACCAATTTTATTATACCGAATTTGTAAAAAAAAAATCAAAACAAAACAACAAAACAAACTACCATCCTTAACATTCTTTATTATATATATGTATATTATATATATGAGCAATTCCATGCAAATGTCAACCTTGCCATGAAAAAAATACGTATTCACCAAAATAGCAAAACCGTTTCTGCGTTTTTAAGTGTAGGCTTGTATTTTACAGTGCTTTAAAAATACTCAAAATATTTTCTGTCAATGTTTTCAAACAATTATATTTGATTTACAAAAGTCACACAGGTGGCAATTTCACATCCGTCACATCCATTACAGAGAGATGTCATATCCATAACAAAGCTTTTTCCTTATAAATGCAAAAAATGTAAAATCAAATGAAATCAATCACGTTTGTGCTATAGACAGCCAACTCTTACCCTTTTGATTAGCATTGTTTATTTCAGGTTGTGCAGTTTAATTCACAGAATTTCTACAAAGTATGTTGTGTACTGTAAACTCGCAGACTTTTTTCGTCACATCCATAACGCATGTTTATTTTCCTCATTTAAAATATAAAAAATGTTTACAGATTGATATTTTTCTGATCCCATAACTCTGTGGTTAGCTGCTTTGAATATATAAACAGATGTTTCAATATAATTTTAAAGGTGCTGTATGTAAGTTTTTGACTCTTCTAAAGCATAAAAATACCATAATATGTGTGCAGATATTTAAGAAACATCCCAAGTGAACATACTTGTTTAACTGAAAAACAATGCTGAAGTCAGATATTCTGCTTTGAAAATGGGTTTTCCGTGCCGGAACTCTGTCTTTGTTTAGATAAATTTCATATGCACGATGCCAGTTTAGCCAATTATATGTCAGCACCCTGGGTTGCCTTGTTGGAAAACAGCGTATTTCATTCATTCATTCAGAAAGACTCTGAAAGCATGCGTCCGTGACCAAAAAGAACAGTATGGGAGACAGATGCAGTTCCACATGAGGTTATTAATTAGCAAATTACATAAATATTATGAACGTAAACATTAGGTGAGCAGGTTACATTGTAACCGCGTGTCCTAACAACACGCTGTGACGAGAGAGGCAGTGATCAGCTATTTGGCTGTTTGCACCAGACGAGACACGGCAGAAATGTAAATACAGCCTTTCAGAAGCACAGAATATGCACTCGCTCACGAAACGGTAAGGTTTAGAATCTATTTAATACATGTTAACCCACTTTAACATCAATGTAGATGCTGAATCACTCATATGTGTTTAGTTCTAAAGTTCAATTTCAGACGGTTTATTGTATTTTCAAGATCTGAGGTGAACTTTCTGCTTTCAGTATATGGCAACAAATGCCATGTAAAATGCACTCAAACTCGCATTGTTAGCATTTAGCACAGAATAAAGCACACAAGGCTTACCTGAGGTGATCTAGCTGTCATAGGTTTCTGTTGTTCAGCTGTGAGAAATAGAAGCCATTTCTAATATATCAATTCGAGGTGTTGGTTAGGACAAAAACTTCTTTTAATATGTAAAATATTCCCTCTATCGCGTGTCGTTGCTTTTATTTAGAACACAGTTTAAATCATTCGCTCCTGTACACAATCTGGCATCCTAGCGTACTTTTATTATGATCCAGGAGTGCAATACCTAGTTCAACCACTGGGTGTCAAACTTACATACTGCACCTTTAACATATACTTTCTATGTAAATTTATGTTTTGAGATTTTACTGCAAATGTCACATCCATAATACTAGAATTGCTCATATATATAGACAGTATATATATATATATATATATATATATATATATATATATATATATATATATATATATATATATATATATATATATACAGAGAATTTGTTTCTTAGTCACATTAAATGTTTAAAAAGATTATAGTTTCATCATAGCATAATTTTCATTTTTTTTTCCAGACAACCATATATGGAATGTACCTTTGAACTCTTCATCGGTCAGCCTCTTTTCGTGTGACTGAAGATACTGCAGAAGGCCGTCCAGAGCTCTTGGATCTGCTCGAGATACTGCTTCGAACAACATCGAGCGGTTGAAGACTTTGAGAACAGGGGGCTCCGGGGATCCCTCGTCACATGACATCTCGATCTCCGCCTTCCTGCAGCGGGAAACATGCACTTTAACAAACATTATGCAAACACAGTGTACTTATGTTACACTGTCCTTTATTTGCATCCTAAATCATCATCATTCAATCATCACATTCATGTTTTTCTATGTACAATTTTTTTAATATTTAACTAATTCAATAAATGGATACCATTTTTATTAATTGGATTAAAATATTCTCTGGTTTTATTGATGTGATTCTTTTACTGTTTAATTTATATAGCATTTAATTCTTTCAAATGAACCAAACAATTATTCATTTTAAAATAAATGTAATTTTATGGGTCTTTGTTTTTTTATATGTTATAATTATGTAAAGTTGTTATAATATAGTTAAGAAATATCACACAAGAAAGAGTTTCTATGTATCCTTTTTTAAAATATGTAACTAATTCAATAAATCGGAGACCATTTTTATTAATTTGATAAAAATATTCAATTTATTTTCTTGACTCCTTGTTATTTTTGTGATTATTTGTGTGATTGTTTTGTTTGTTTGATTATTGTTTTGCCAAATCAACAAGGAGTTTCATTGCAAGATAATACAGATAAAAAAACCTATTACATAATAACTACGATAAATTACTGTAGATCAATGAGAGAAAATACAATAAACACTTCAATTTTTATATTAAAGCATAATATATGATTTTTTTTTTTACTTCGAGATATGTTAAAAAACTATCAATTCTTCCTGGAGAGACATTTTTAAAGGCATCCATCAAAGGACTCTTAGTACATTATTTTGTCTAGTAGTCTTTTTTTGTGATTATTTTAATTCCTTTCTGAGTAAATCACCTTGAATTACCATTGTGTATGATATATGCTCTGTTACTGATCATCTTTTTTTCTTTAAAGACACATCACTTGGTGCACCTTTAAACAACAACAAAATTATAAATCTGTGAACACACATTTAATAAAACGTTGAGGAGTAGCAGTTCGAATGCAATGACAGCCTGGAAAACCACCCTACCTGTACTGAACAACACCCAAGTCATAGTAGACTATAAAAACTTTCATGAATAAGTCTCTGTACTGAGGAAAAACTGACTACCTAACTGACCTCAACATAAACATTACTTTAAAAACATTCATTGAAATGACTAACGACACTCACAGGCAGCAGACTGTCCTCAGTATTGATCCAAACGAAAAGTAAAATAAATTATTTTATGTAAGAAAGTAAAATATAAGTACAAAATAAGTAAAAAAATATATATATTTATTATTAATAAAAACCGTTTTAGTCATAGTAACTGTGGAACATTGTAATGAGTTACAAACTCCAGTCTGCACTTTGTCACCCGGTCAGACGATAAACAACACGTCGCTCTGTTTTAAGATTCCTGAAGGTAAGTGTTTATACATGGATGATTTTTATTTGGCAGTGGAAGTCCTGGTTTACTTGCTCTTCTAGGCAAAGCAATTCAGTAGTCATTTTGCATGCGCTGTAAAATGTTAGTTAATTTGTGCTTACAGTTAGGATATATGCACATATACTGATTATATTATATTATATTATATTATATTATATTATATTATATTATATTATATTATATTATATTATATTATATTATATTATATTATATTATATTATATTAGGGGAGACGCAGTGGCGCAGTAGGTAGTGCTGTCGCCTCACAGCAAGAAGGACGCCGGTTTGAGCCTCGGCTGGGTCAGTTGGCATTTCTGTGTGGAGTTTGCATGTTCTCCCCGTGTTTGCGTGGGTTTCCTCCGGGTGCTCCAGTTTCCCCCACAAGTCCAAAAACATGCTGTACAGGTGAATTGGGTAAGCAAAATTGTCCGTAGTGTGTGTGTGTGAATGAGTGTGTATGGGTGTTTTCCAGTGATGGGTTGCAGCTGGAAGGGCATCTGCTGCGTAAAAAACATGTGCTGGATAAGTTGGCTGTTCATTCCGCTGTGGCGACCCCAGATTAATAAAGGGACTAAGCCGAAAAGAAAATGAATGAAGGAATGAATGAATATATTATACTATATTATATTATATTATATTATATTATATTATATTATATTATATTATATTATATTATATTATATTATATTATATTATATTATATTATATTATACTATATTATATTATATTATATTATATTGTATTATATTATATTATATTATATTATATTATATTATACTATATTATATTATATTATATTATATTGTATTGTATTGTATTATATTATATTATATTATATTATATTATATTATATTATATTATATTATATTATATTATATTATACTATATTATATTATATTATATTATATTATATTATATTATATTATATTATATTATATTGTATTATATTATATTATATTATATTATATTATATTATATTACATTATATTATATTATATTAAATTATATTATGGCATGGTGGCACAGTGGGTAGCGCTGTTCCTTCACAGCAAGATGGTCGCTGGTTGAGCCTCGACTGGGTCAGTTGGCTTTTCTGTGTGGAGTTTGCATGTTCTCCCCGTGTTCTCGTGGTTTTCCAAGTCCAAAGACATGCGCTATAGGTGAATTGGGTAAGCTAAATTGGCTGGAGTGTATGTGTGTGAATGCAAAAGTGTATGGGTGTTTCCCAGTGTTGGGTTGCGGCTGGAAGGGCATCCGATGCGTAAAACATATGCTGGAAAAGTTGGCGGTTCATTCCGCTGTGGCGACCCCTGATTAATAAAGGGACTAAGCCGAAAAAAAATGAATGAATTATATTATATTATAGTATAAATGTTTTTTTATATAGCATTTAATGATTTAAAATGAACCAAATGGGGGTTAGTTTTTTTTTTATACTATTTAATTTTGTTTGATTTCAAATTGCTGTGTAATGTCTTTTACTCATGATACGTTTAAAATTCCTGATCTTAAGTTTTACATACTGCCAAAAAAACATATGGAAGCCGGTCCACTTTTTATTGTTAAGCACAGTATTTGTCCCGCATGTGGCATACTGTGAAAATAAGTAAAACAATAATTTGCAAAGTGTTGTTATTGTGTTTTCTGGAAGGATCCAAAAAGCATATGCAACCTGACAGGCAGAATACAAATGCACTGTAAAAAATAAAAAGTTGACTCAACGTAAAATTAAAAGACAACTTGCTGCATAACTTTGAGTTGTATCAACTTTTAAACCAAGTAGTTGACTCAATTCTATTTTTTCATTACGATTTAAAGCTTATATTGCTTGTTTCCTATATGAGATGTTATCTAATATAATTGCACATCTGTAGTTTTGTTTTATTAATGCTGTATATATTTCTATTAAAATGTCTGTTTGTTTTCAACTCCTGAAACAGAACAGCACGCATGCGCAAGCTTCCTGACCAACTTCGTTTAATGTCAACTTGCATTTTTAAGTCAGTTTAACAATCATAGCTAGTTGACCAAACAATTGTTCAAACAACTTATTTTTGCTAGTCCAGACAACTTTGTCATGATTTTTTGTCCAGATCATGGGCTTTGCTAGGCCTATTTTAGGGGGGCTATAGCCCCCCCATATTTCTACTCAGCCCCCCTAAAACTTTTGCGATTAGTTTATAAACTGTACACTAAATTATCGCCTCAGTCCCCTTTAAATTTGATATGAAAACGGCGGCAGAATTCGGCTCCTCCCCGTCTTGTCTTTCATTTGATCAGCAAACCACAGCCGTGGTCAGCGAGAGAACGAGGTGTGTGTTTATCAATAAATTGTTATAATATCTGCTTATTTGCAGTTCTTTGATATAGATAACCTTGTATCACCTGTATCCCCATGTCACGGAGGAGCAGTCGGGTTTTCTCTGCGTTCACCTCATCAGCACAGCTGTTTCCTCCAGAAAAAAATTTAACTCTTAATGCATTTCGCTATTTTTATTTCAAAATGAACTACCAATATTAAACACTTTACAGTTTGTGTGGCCTTAACTATACCATACAGTCTTGCACAGAAAAGATTAAACACAGCGACAGAACCACTTAGAGAATGTACTTGTTTTAACTGTCACTGAGTCACTGACATAAAAACATCAAGTGTTTTCTAGTATTAAAAAAAATACTTTTTTGTATTTATTATTATCATTCAGATCATGAAATATGTGAATTAGCCTGTAAGTTTAAAATATATATATTTATATGTGTGTGATTTAATTAGAAAAGTGGCAGTTTATTTATTTATTACATGCAAACAAAAAATGCACTTGAATATAGAAAGTGTTTTTTACTACGGTAAACAGGTGGGTTGAGCCTATTTGGCTTATTCAGAGCTCAAATGGCTATGCCTGTCTGTAATACAGTGGAATACTAGTATACAACCCACATTAAACAAACATTTTTAAGTGTATTATATTAAATTACTTCTTATAAATGTATTATTAGGCTTTATATATATTTTTTACCTTATAAGGAGCTTAGCCCCCCTAAAATGAAAATCCTAAAATCGCCCCTGGTCCAGATAACTAATAAATACTCATTAGGCCAACATTTCGCTAGTTGGATTTTTAAAGTGTGTTTTTATCAAGTTAAATGCAGTTTCAGGTTATGTTTTAGTGTTGGTAATGTCCCACTTTGTCACACACAAACTTAGTAATTGCCCCACATTTAGTTTGTTTGGTGATGGTCGTGCTGGAAGTGCGTACTGTCGAAAAATAAATTCCTGTCAGATTATGCCTCTACCTATTCACCAGTATACTGATTATTAGGTGGATTATTGTATGTTAGGATCATTATTTGGAAGAGAATTAGCTTGGATTCTAAAATCAGGTAGCAATTTCAAGAAAGGGATGCCTAATCTGGCAGGGGTGTCATTTTTAGTGATAAAAAGCATACATTTTGCTACATTTCGATTTCAATAGAGGGAGAAGATTTGTTTTCCCCCAAACACAACATGGACCAATATTAATTCCAATTTTCTTAATTTAAGTTCTCACTTCCCATCATTTGCAGTACCATATCCACTGCAGAATTAAAAAAGCCAATTAAATAAAAAAAAAGCACAGAATCGACTGTGTCTCACCCTCGCGGAAGCTTCTTTCTTCTTCCTTTTTTATTGTTGTTGATCTGCCTGCATGTGCCGTAATCAAACATGGAATCCATAGGAGCTTGTTTAGGATACTCTGGATACTCCGACTCAAGAAGATCCATAGGGTTAGGAACCCCCTTTTTAAAGGGTCCTGGAAATCTAATCCGCATGTTCTGCTTCTGGTCGTTCTGCTGTCCAGGTCGCGCCGAATCCTGGGGCGAATCATGGGTTGGCTGTGATCCATCATCATTTTCCAGTAGCGCTGCCAATGAAGACATGGGGAAGTTGGGATCTCCATCTGCTGCCTCTGAAGACTCCTGAGCAGAAGTGTCTGATGGTGAGGAGACAGATAAGGACTCTGTCATGGCCAGACGATAGCGCTTTAGTAAAGTGGAAGCAGAGAAACCCTGCAGGAAAGACAAAAAAATGACTTTAAACACAAGACAAAAAAATTACTCTGGAATGTGTCCAGGTGAATGTGCTCTAATCAGAATCTCTGGAAGCTGATAATTTAAATACATGTATCAGAAAAATGCTGAATGAATGAGTTTTTGCCAAGAATTCATTGAGAGTCATAGAAACTTTACTTTTACAAAGAAATCCTCTTGATCAAACCATCTGAATGGATGATTCAAAAAACTTTCCACCACTTTCTGGCAGTTTTGGTTTCATTTCTTTATCAGCCTTAAGGCAGGCACATTAATGCTTAGCATAATACACGTGGATGTGCTCTAATCAGAATCTCCGGAAGCTGATAATTTAAACGGAAAATAATTAAAATGGTGGCTAGGCAACTATCTCTAGCAATATTACACATTTAAACAGATGCTTATTAAATGGAACCTGCTCACTTGTTTAAAATTGGCTTATAATATTGGTCACACTTTCCAATAAGGTTTCATTAGGTAATGTTAATGTATTCACTAAAATGAACTAATAATGAACAATACCTGTAATGCATTTCATTTATTAATCGTGTTTCAGAATTTACTAATCCACGATTAAAATCCAAATTCATGCTTGTTAACAACAGTAGTTAATCACTGAGTTAACATGAACTAACAATGAGCTTTATTTCCATTAACGAACATTAACAAACATGAATAAATGCTGTAATTAACGAATTGTTCATGTTAGTAAATACACTAACTAATACAACCTAACTGGGAAATGTTACCATAATATTAGCATAGCTAAACTACTCAAAGTTGATCTCACTGCTGTAGGACAATTAGTTTACTTGAAACATGATCAATTAAATGATTATTTAAATTACATCATACAATACATTAACGCTTCCAAGAAGTACATACTGTAGTTCATGCCAAAAAGGTTGAACTACATGATTTATTTACTCACCCTTAGGCCCTCTAAAATGCAGGTGACAAAAAAATTGATATTCATAGTTTTGGGTGATTTACAAAATACAGGTCATTTTGAGGTCCAAAAAAACATGCAGGCAAACCAAAATTAATACCTTTGATTCCTGACTATACATTGATATTTTATGGAAAAAAAACAATCATTCTATAGAAAAAAAATGACACCATTTATTTATTTATTATTTATCATCTTTATTTCATAAAGCCAAGTTGCATAATCTACATATTAGGCATTTATGTAACACAACTAATTTGCATATTAATGGCTGTTATGCTAAATAAAGCATAATTAATACAGCAAAGCAAGCATGTTGTGTCTTTGCCCCTCTGATGCTTGCTGCCTCGACGATCTTGTACACAAAATGTCAAAATGTTTGGTGTGTATCAGAAAACTGATATTGCTAAACTGATTTTCGATTAATGGTAAAATGCTTTAATAATCAGGGAAAATATCAGTAAACCAATATATCGGCTGATCTCTGCTTTAATCAACAACCTCAGCAAACAGCCCTGAGTATATTCAGGCAGTCTGAAACAAAGCTTCCCTTTGCTTAAAGATGTATATCAAACATTATGGAATCTGAAAAAAAGTCCATATTCCTGATTGAGATCAAGCATGACTTGAATATTGTAAATCACCAAGGACCAGCTAAAATTAATGTAAAATGTAATGCTCTTCTGAAGAAACGTTGCACACTTTACATCTTAGATGACCTAGGAATAGGTAAATTAACAGCAAACCTTCATTTCTAGAACTATCCCTTTAAATGTTGATTTTAACACACTGAAAAAAAAAAGACTCAACCTAAGGAAATTTGGGGTTTTGGCCTCTCGGTTCACCCTGAACAAATCCAATTGCCACAAGAAAAAAAATCCTACAAATCAATCTGCAATAGAACGTGAAATCAAGGAAATCATTTATCCTGAATGCAAAACAACTATGAAGATGAATAGCAGAAAAAAAACATCTGGAATTATTTTACCATGTTGGGACTTCCAGACAACTCTTTGAACCTGGCCTTCCTATTTCTCCAGTGTGAAATGTTGGACCAATTAAGAGTTTTCTTTTGTTTCTAAAAGGAATCTTTTCCAACCGTGTTCAACTCTCCAGCTGAATCGTTCCAGCAGATATTTATAAATAATTGTAGCTTTTAGTTACTACTAGACTAGACTAGGCTGAAGTATGAGAAGGAGCGCTATCCTGCTGAAACATTTGCCCTCTCCTGTGGTTTGTAAAGGTTTGTACCTCAGGCTGTTGATGTTGCCATGTACTCTGCAGATCTCTCACACACCCCCATACTGAATGTAACCCCAAACCATGATTTTTCTTTCTCCAAACTTGACTGATTTCTATGAAAATCTTGGGTCCATGAGGGTTCCAATAGGTCTTCTGCAGTATTTGTGATGATTGTGACGCAGTTCAACAGATGGCTCATTGGAAAAAAATCTACCTTCTGACACTTTTCCAAATTATCAAGTAGAATTCAAGTTATTATTTGTTGCTCCTACAACTGGGATGTAAGACTTTTATCAGGTAGTGTATTTATAGTTTTCTGTTACTACTAGACACCTTTTGCTTTAACTGATTTAACAAAACAGTTTTTATGAGATTTTATGAATACATTTGGTATACAGTATGACGCCCTCTTTAAATTGCAGTTAAGAACAAGTTGGATGTGACAGCAAAACAGCTTGAAGACACTTTGACAAAAACTCCAAGTTCACTTTGACTTTACTAAAACAATCCAGTGGCTTTTTCTTCCTTCTTACATTGTATGTACGTAATAGTTGGCATCTCCAGTGAGGTCTCTTACTAAACATCTGCTATATCTTTGGGGTGCTAATTAAAAGCATTTCTGACCTTCTGAAAGACAATAGTGTTTGATATTTTGCAGTGAAAAAAAAAGATAGCTTTAAGAAAGACTTGTTTTATTGTTTTGTTTAGATGTTCAATACATCTTTAAGACTCCATGACATGTTAATCATGGCATTGTTTTGGCAATAACTACAACAGAAAAGATATTTGCTACTTACGTCAGTCATTGCTTTAACTGCTATGTGCACTTTCCCAATATCAAATTTCTCCTCAGGGGAGCCAGAAGTTGTCTGGGGGCCTGCAATAGCCCAGATAGAGCTGGGAAGAAGGAAAAAAAGTCAGTGTTGTTTACATAACATAAATGTCAAACTGATTCTCAACAAGAAAGATGTTGTAAGATCTATGTCTGCTGACCCGGATCTCCTCAAGATTCCCAAAGGCTTCTGAAATCATTCAGTCTTGTACACCTGGTTTATATTTGCCATTCATATATAACTACTCCGTCAGTACATAAACTCATTGGGAAATCTTGTCAGCCCACAAGCAATTCTCAGAGTTAATTTGTCTGCTGTGATTTTGAGCCACCCTGTTGAAGCTTTGGATTTGATTTCAGATTTGTTAGATGTGTTCTGATAAAATAAAATAAAAAACAATGAAATAAAATAAAATTAAATAATAAACAATGAAATAAAATAAAATAAAATAAAAATTGTAAAAATTGTAAAAAATGAAAATAAAATGAAATAAAATTAAATTAAGTTAAATTTAATTTAAATTAAATTAAATTATCTGGTTTTACATAAAGCTACGTAAAAAAACGTAACAGACCATTAAATTGTCACTCTGACTTTACAGTTTAAGTGTATGTGTCTGAGTAAAAAAAAAAAGTTTTATTCTGTAAACTCATGAATTAAAAAATTAATAATAATAATTTAGAGTCTTCCGTTTTTGCAAAAAATACAAAAAAGGTGCCATGTTTTTCAAATATAGTGTATATCTATTTACAACATTTTAGAAGACACAATAACAAAGTTAAGAATTTCTAATTTGCAGGAATAACCCTTAGTTTCAATGACAATTGCGCAGTGAGTAGCACAATCGTCTCACAGCAAGAAGGTCGCTTATTTGAGCCCCACCTAGATCAGTTGGCATCTCTGTGTGGACTTTGCATGTTCGCGTGGGTTTCCTCCGGGTGCTCTGGTTTCCTCCACAGTCCAAAGACATGCGGTACAGGTGAATTGGATAAGCTAAATTGGTCATAGTGTATGTGAGTGTGTGCAAGAGTGTATGTGTGTTTCCCAGTGATGGGTTGCAGCTGGAAGGGCATCCGCTGTGTAAAACATGTGCCAGACAAACTGGTGGTTCATTCCGCTGTGGCGACCCCAGATTAAAAAAGGGACTAAGCAGAAAAGAAAATGAATGAATGAATGAATAAATGAATGAAAGAATGAATGAAAGAAATGTTAAAAGACCTTTATAGAACGAAACAAATATAAACATTTTACTCAAACCCAGAGCTAATAAATGCAGAGAAACTGAGAATATTCAAGCTGTCTCTAAATTTTATCCATAGTTGAATGTTATGTAATATGACACCATATCGCACTTTTTCTTTCACAAAATAAGAAAATGAAAGATTCATATATCACATAAAACCTATCCAGCCATCACTAACAGCAACTTTAGTATTATTATTTGATATTACTACTACTATGACAATGAATGCTAAGTACTATTTAAATATTATCAATGTTATTCTGGTCATTGCGTTTTATACACCTTCCTGTTAATTCGGTTTCTGTTCTATGTTCTTGTTTGTGTTCTGTGTTTACCATATGTTGCATATTTTGCACTCTTAATTCAATTTTCTTTTAAAAACTTCTCTAAAAAATAAACACTTTGTCACAGCTGGCAAAAAAACCACCCCTTCATCCCTTAAATCCCCTCCACACCCACCTAAACGCACCCCTTTGTCTGCATGTCACAATCCATTGTAGGATTCATCACGGCCCGAAAATGATTCTCTCATTTCCCAGAACAGGGCATGACTCACAGTTGCTCTGTCCTGTTCTCTTATTAGATCAAGGGGAAATTCCTCTGTTGTGTTCAATTAAGTTAGAAATCATAAGGCAGTGAACAATGATGACACGAAAGAGCCACTAATGCTGATGCAGCGTTTAATTCCAGAGCTGCTTTAAAAAAAACTGTTCATCCTCTAGTGAACGATTGGTCATCATTTTCTCAGTCAAGTTACGAAATATTTTTATAGGATATTCACACTGCTCTTTTCCCACACAACTAATGTTGTAACAAGTGACTGTCAGGCACCTAGTATGACGACAACAACAACAAAAACAGCACCAGGGTCAATCCATTTCACTGCACAAAATGATTTTCTTACTTAGATTTTTTTTTGTGTTGTTTCTAGTCCAAATATCTAAAAATTCTTAAACCAAGAAATTATTTTCTAGACAAACAAAACTATTGTATTGTTTTTAGAAATATTATGTCATAAATCGAGTTCTTCCTTAAAGTAACCAAAATAATCTGCCAAAGAGGTAAAAAAATAATAATAATCTTATATCAAAGTGAACTATTTTTTTCTTAATTCTTGGCAGATTATTATGCTCACTGAATTTTGATGCATTATTTCTGAAAACAAGACAATATTTTTTCCTTGTCTAGAAAATGCTTCTTGATTTAAGAATTTTTAGATATTTGGACTAGAAACAATTTAAAAATTCCAAGTAAGAAAGAGTGCAGACTGGTTTTTAAAGTAAGAAAAAAAGAAAGAAAAAAGTTTTTTAAATAGGAAAATCGTTCTCATTACTTAATGGAGGTTAGTTTTCCTTTCTTTATTTCTAGTGATCAAGAAAATGTTTTAAAAAAAAGAAAATGTTTTGGGTTAATTAGGCAAGTCGTTGAGTTAGTCTGTAGCCAATCAAGAAAATATACAGCATGAAATTAATCATATCCCTTTAGGCAAATTCTGACTTCAAGTTTTTGATTAAATGTAAATAAAATCTAAGAAAATCTTTTTTTTTTCCAGAATGATGCCTCTTGTACATCATTCAATTATTGGGAGAAGCCTGTGTCATTTCAGGTCAAAACAAAACAACACTTGCTGACTGAATAAAATAACTTTAGGTCAAAATTTGCCAGGGTTATGAATAACTTGCAGCTTAACTGTATATTTCTTTAGAGGGCTTATACTAATTTTATTTATTATTTTATTTCCATCAAACTAAAAGAAATAAGACTTTCTCCAGATGAAATATGTAATAAATACTTTCCTTGGTCTGTTAAACATCAATTACAATTTCACAGCAAGGCTAATAACTTTGTCGTCAACTCTATACAGTATGTTCCTTTTAATGTGGTTTAGAGATTTTGCGAACTATGACACAAAGATAGACAATGTGGTTAAACCAACTAACCAACTAAAATCTGACCTACACTACCATAAATAATTTGAAGATGTCTAGATGATGTATTTTTAATTCTTGACACATTAAGACACAATGCATCAGGTTTGATGCCACTGGCCTAAAGTCTTTAGAAATACCATACAGGACAAAGCATGAGAACTAAATTACACATTTCAATCTGTTCTTTTTATTCAAAAATATTATTTAGCTTAACAAGAGTCTGAGCATTGCATTTAAACTGCAATTAACAAATCACTGGTTGCCTTTTGCTTATTTTACTATATTAACCGCTTAAGCTGAAATAAGTAAAACATAGAAAATTAAATTAAAATGACATGAGATTTAAGGTTAGGCATTGATTGAATGAATACGATTGTATGTAAAGCATTCCTCATGCCGACAACTCATAATATGTCAGTCTGGAACAGTAATGTCAGCTTGCAGGTTTCAGTTTTTCAGATTGTGAGCTCATCACCACAAGAGCAACCACTAATCCTGCTCAGGCATGTCTGAGACATTCCAGATTACCCAGAGAAGACCATCTGATGACGTTTCAGAGTAATAACAAACACATGTCTGCTTGTGTTACAATTACCGCTGTCAAATTCTCAAACAATTCTGCTCAAATTTTCAGTCTGATCTGTAATCTGGACAACAAGTGATTTTATGCTACTTTATTATTATTATTTTTTAAAGTTAATTACATTACAACTCAATTTTTTAGTTATGCAAAGTTTAACTGACTATTTTTAATCAGTTTGACTGTTAAGTCTAGAAAGGTTTATTTGCTTCAACTGCAATATGGTGTAGATCTTTCAAGCTGTGATTTCATCAGTCAATGGATATCAAAAACAACCTATTTTACATTTTGAGACCCTTTTACAATCTATGTCTGGGTCCTTTGGGACACATTGAACATATTGTTTTTAATTGTCATGCATCTTAGAGCAAAAAAGATACTTTCTGCATGATTCTGTTGTTTTGAATGAAGTCTGAATTGAGTCTGGCAGTGTGTACTATTATCCTCTGTTGTTTAGTGATGCAAAGTTTTTTCTCACCTTTTGCAAAAATTAGTAAGTACAGTATATAATGCTTTATGCAGAGTATTCCAATTTTAAAAGGCAAGCTGTAATAATGTTTTCTTCCCTACTGTGTCACATATCCATCATATGATATCCATGATGTCTAATTTGAAAAAAAAAATCTCAAACAAAAAACCATTAGTGACAGGATTTGATTCAGGACAAGTGATTGTTGTGGTTTGCTATTGTTGCGATATCATATCATTGCTGCAGCCATGGTACGGCAGCAAAGTTCCCTGATTATTACGCCAGAATAAGATTATAGACCCTAGAAAGTAGTAACTTTTCATTTTCCCTCAGCCTTAGTACACAATGTAATTACAGAACTGTCAAACTTTAAAGGAAAATTATCAAACTCTTTGGTCATTTTTTGAGCAAGTTGCTAACGGTCTAATCCGAAAAGTGCTCCAGCCAGACCCGGAGATTGGTTGAATGAATCCAAAATTGATAAAACTCAACTAGAGAAGTTGCCCATTAAAAAAAAAACTAGTTTGCGTTTATAAGGGTTTCTGCAGAATTCTACATTTTAGACTTTTGACAAGCTTTAAAAACTATAATAAATTAATAAACTAAATGTACAACAGTCTGTCCAGTTCAGTGTCCTTACCACATGTGGTCTATAAATACATGGAGAACTTACAAAGGCTTTTGTGAGGCACCATACAGTAAAATAGAGTTGTAAATAGAGTTTTGTTAAAGGTTTTATTGAGATGTATTGTTGACTGATTGGGTGGCTTTACATGAACATTGGAAAATTAAGACCCTTTTAAAATCATTTAAGACCTACAAATTAATATTTTCACTGAATTTAAGACTTTTTAAGGCCTAAAATTTTGTTTTTAAAATTTAAGACATTAAGACTTTTTAAGACCCTACTGACACCCTGGTTTTTATTTTATTCTGTTGAACACAAAAGAAGATATTTTAAAGAATGTTGGAAACCAACAACAATAGACTTCCATAGTATTTGTTTTTCCTACTTAAGAAAGTCAATGGTTACAGGTTTCCAACATTCTTCAAAATATCTTCTTTTGTGTTGAACAGAACAAAAAACTCAAACTGTTATGGAGTAAGTCAAGGGCAAGCTGCTGTTCACCAAATGACCAAGGTTATTATAGTTAACGGAAACAAACAAAAAAATGAAAACTAGAATTGAAAAAACATTCTCGTTAACTGAAATAAAAATTAAAATGAGAGTTTTTTTCTTAAACTAGAACTAACTGAAATGGTATAGTGAACATATAAAACTAACTGACAATAACTAAATTTCTAACAATTTATCCTTCGTTTTCGACTTTACAAATGTGTTTTATACATAAGCCTTTTAGAATAAATCTATTTTGCTTGGCGCTGCCAGTTTTATGCATATGCGAGGTGTTTACGGCACCTGTAATCAGTCTGTAATCCTGATGCCATTGGCCAGATCAAGCCAGTCCTCCTCCAGTCAGTCCTCGCTGTTGCTCCCGTGACAAAAGCAACGACTGGACATGACAGCAACATGGTGACAATATTAAATACAACCCAAACAGACACTTAAAAGTATTCATTTGTTGTATTTGAATTTGAGGATGGGTAGTAGTATTCATGTTTTCTCTAAATACACGTTTCAAAAATGTATCTTTGGTTGAGTTTTTATTACACATTATTTATTCTGATGATTTTAAAATATTGCACCTAACATATTCTAAATTATAAAAAAATAAAAAAATAAAACTAATACTGAAACTAATAAAAACTAAACTAAAACTAAGCAATTTCAAAATATAAAAGCTAATAAAAATTAGTAAATCTTTCTGAATTCTTTAACTGATTTTAAAAAACAAAAAGTCAAAACGAAATAAAAACTAAAACTAATGACAAATCCAAAACTATTATAACCTTGCTAATGACCAGTGTCGATATAAACAAGCATTTCAGAATACTACATGTAACCTTTTAAAAAATTATCATTTGTGATTTCATGGTGACTTAATGATGCAATATGTATTATTCGGCACTTAAGCAGGCAATAAATGAACCTTCAAGCTTCTTGTGGAAGAGCACTGAAGCCAGAGCTCTGCTGTTTAGTTCATCTGCCACTCATGTTTGCTTAAGCGGGTGGTGGAAAATCTCACACAATCCTCCACTGTCCAAATACTGACTACAGCAGTACCTCTGCTCTGACCCGGCTCCAATAGAGTCCATTATCACTGCAGAGAGTGAAAGCAGAACAGTGGAAAGGGTTTGATAAGCTCCGATAACATGGGAGAGAGATGGCCTATGTCATCTTTACTGTGCTTTGGGAATTGAATGGTGCATCAGAACACGTAACCTGGAGATCCAACTTGAAATATAACAGATGGAGAAAATATCAAGCCTATCTACATAAAATAGCATTAGATGACAGCTGGAAATGACTCCATCTCCGTAGCCCCAGAGGATGATCTGGACTTCCTTTTTCGTGTCACAGGGTCTCCAAAGAGCCAAACAGCTGTGTTCTCACTAGAGATGAGGTTGTGGGAAAACATGAAGATGATTCAGAGAGTGTCCAGTGCTGGTTCTGCGGACTGTCCAAACAGTTCTGAGCTAATGTGAGGTCTGATAGACTATTATCTTTGAGAAGAAAGATTTACATCGCCTTCACTTCTCTAAAACCAGATTAAGTGTAATCATATCTGCCAACATTTGTCTCTAAAATTTAGGGAGACGGGGTGGTGGGGGGGGGGGGGGGGGTGCAAGTGGGGATGTCGAGGTGTCGGGGGTGAGGTGTCTGAATAACACAACCATCATTTGTGTAAAGTAAATATTTATAAGGGGTTGAAATTACTGGAGTTTTCCGTGAGAAATAACAAAACGGGAGGGTGGCGGGCAATTGGTCCGAAATCTGTTGCAAGTGGGGACGTCGAGGTGTCGGGGGTGAGGTATTTGAATAACACAGCCAAGTAACTGGGGGGGGGGGCAAAAAGTAAATATATATATATATGGGGGGTTAAATTACTGGAGTTTTCTGGGAGAAATAACAAAACGGGAGGGTGGCGGGCGATCGGTCTGAAATACGGGAGACTCCCAGGAAAAACAGGAGTGTTGGCAGGTATGAGTAAAATATTTCCCTCTGTATATCCTAAATGAAACAAATGTGGTGGGGCAGAAGAGACTTTGGCACATTTATTTTGGTTTTGTCCTGTTCTTTATGAGTTGTGGTCCAACATTTTTAATTGTTTTCCAGTGCTTATGGAACCAATATCCAACCTGACTACAATTTGGCTACTTTTGGATATTCTAATATAATGGACACCTTTCCGTTAACCCAACAGCAAGCCCTGATGGTTGGCATGATAAAAGCTAAAAAGATGATCTTACTTAATTGGAAATCTCCAAAGGCTCCCTGTTATTAGAGATGGTTGAACGAATAGCTTTATATCATTCAAATGGAACAACTACGTCTTGAAACTTCACAGAAAAAAGCTGAAACCACATGGGGACCTATCTTAAGACTCTTGGGAATTTAGCATTTTAAGCTTGTAAATCTTCATCCTTAATTTCTAACCTATATATTCATGACACTGGCTTTGTAAAAATGTGAGTATTGTCATCTCTTGTTTATGCTACATATGTTGTGTGTATACAGTATGTATATGAGCAATATCACACTCTGTATATCGGCACTGGTGGGAGGCGTGCATTGTCCCACCAGTGACAATATACAGAAACATCGCACTGCTACGAGTGTGATATTGCGTTTATACAAAAGTTCGATGGCATAATCGAGTATATTTTAAAAAATTAAACACGAAGAGTTTTCAAACCCTTTTGTAAGAGGAACTACTTTTTTCCACCATTTATTCACATCTGCAGCTGACTTCAGAACAGCAGAAGCCTCTACTAATTCACCTACGTCACTTTAGAGCTAGTATTTGAATGATTCTCTTACGTAATGTCTAAAGTGATGACAAAACAGGTGACTTTGCTGACATTTTAAGGATTATAAGGCTGAAGGGAAATCCTATAAATCTACAGAGATATCTCCCTACAGTATTACAGTATTTCTCTGTTGCAATCGGAATATCACAATAATTAACCCCCCAAAAAACAGCACAATCACTACCAGATTGCTGTTGTGTTTGTGATAAGGAAAAACGCTAAACACATGCGGGCATTTCTTCTTTCTTTCTGCCAACACAACACACATTCCTGACATGCGAGTCCTATCTCACACTCTTTACACTACAGTTATATGGTATAAATCTCAAAAATACAGTTATATGGTAAAGTCTCAAAAATACATTATGTTGTCCAACAGCAGCAATACTTGTCAAACTATAGAGTGTCCTCTGCTTGTTGCTGTATGTGAGTGGAATAATACACTAGCGTGAAGGATGAAGAGGCGGCACGAGTGCAATTACTGGTAGAATATTGAACGGCTATCAACCAATAAGATTTAAGAACCAGACAGAACTGCTGTATAAATATACATATATATTTTTTAAATATAAAAATATATTATCTATCTATCTATCTATCTATCTATCTATATATATATATATATATATATATATATATATATATATATATATATATATATATATATATTTTTTTTTTTTTTTTTTTTATGGGAGGGGGGGTTATTGTCAATTATTCTGTACTATTTATTCTTCTTTTGATTGGTATTGTTCTGTTTTGTTAAATATCTTATGAATGTTAAATAAAACAAAATATTACAAACAAATCTAAAACGTTGAGAAGGAGCTAATACATAAGCTTGATCGACATTTCTGTGTATGTAAAACAGGACCAGGATTTTTGATATGTTGATAGAGACAACACTGGGATTTGGAGATAATCAGGTACAGTTGCAAGAGGACATTCAGGATTTTTTTAACCCACTGTGCATTAGCTATAACTATGTGTGACCCAAAAAAAATTGTAAAAATTATCATATTTTGACTTTGGATTGCTTTACCAAGATCAGTGTCAATAATAGTACCAAAGGTTTTGATTTAATAAAATGATCACAAAAGAGTAATCAATTATTATTTTATTATTATTATTATTATTGTAAATATAGACTCATTTTGAAGCATTAAAGTCGGTTTTACATTCGCACATTCAGACTTTCTCCTTAATTATATCATTTCAGAAAAGTATTAGTTGCAAATTCTAAATAGGTAAATCATATTAACCAATGACTAAAGTACAACATTGTTCACATTCAATTAAATGGTGCTAATGTTGTTATACTTACATGCTATTTCAGACCAAATATTCAAAGTACAGTAAGTCACAAGTTGTCACTGTTCAAAAATGAATGATGGTTCCAATATAAACCCAACTTTACCTTAATATGAAAGCCTATATTAAAATACTGTATTGATGATGACACAGGAATTAAATAATGAGCTTTAATGCAACATTTTGCCCTTTATCCACAGTGGTATTCATACCTTCCTAGTGTAAATTAGAATTATGAAAGGTATAATGAGTGTAAAATATTAAAATGTCAACAGTACACTCGCTTTGGCAGCAAACACTACCAATGTGTCCAGAAAGGAGCCCAAATGCATGGTTTAACATGAGTTTATACTGTTTAAACTTCTTTTTAACTGTTCTACGTGGATTGAAAGCTTTACTCATTCAACACTTAAAACCCATAGTAAAAGTCGCTTACCAGTACAAACAAAAGTCCTGTTAGACGTTTCTTCTTTCTCGTAGAATGAGTAAAATAGTTAGTTATTCCGTTTACGGGGTCGGATTAGCACATTCATAGTTCAGGCGGTATCCGTACAACTCTTTTAGGGAAACTTTGTAAAAGTCTTCATCTCTAAACAGAGAATGCGGACAGACAGAGCGACTGCAGCAGCAGAGGCAGAGTTTTGATTTCTGCACCGCCCACTGAACGTAAACCTGGAGAAAGGACCAGTGGGTGTGGACTGGACTGAGCTCAGGTTTTACTTTTGAAGACTTGTAGTAGCCCAACAACAAAATATCCCCCATCTAACGAGCTATTTTTACTTCTAAAGCCTTAGGCAAACTAGTCAACCTCTGAACTGCTGTACGTGTAGGCTAAACAATATATATTTCAAGTTCTAACTAAATATATATACTTTTCTCATTTAACGCTTGCGAACATCTTAAAATGACATCTATAACAAACAAAAAAAAAAAAAAACACTTCAAGCGTTGTTAAACTACCGCGTTAAAGCTCTTTTTCTAATCTGTAGCTTTGTTTTATTGTTTTTGCTGTCCTTTTAAAATGAGTGAAAGTATATAACGGAAATGTAGTTGTGCGTGCCATACAGTTTAGGTAATATAATATTATTTCATAACATTTAGACAAACACGCAACCACATGTGCTGTGAAAAATAAAGTATCATGACAGGTAAAACCGGTTTGGCTACCTGAAACCGCTAAGCTTTATCGAGCGTCTACAGGCAAAATAGTGGAAACGGCGCCCTCTGATGTTCGCCAGAAGAAACGGCGCAGCAGTGAAATGAAATAGGCCTACTCGTCATATTTAATTAGTTATCATAGGGAGAAAGAAGATAAAAATACAGAATATTTAAATATAAGTTTAGCATGTGTCGAATGATATTGCATGTAGGAAATAAAAAGAAACATTTGCTAATTTAGTCATGGTAAAATTTGCATAAGATTTCAAAGATTTATAGAGGGGTAAGTTTGGTCTTCTAAACTTGTATGGAATGTATTAAAGACATTTAGTATAACTCATATATATTTATTATAATTATATAGCAATACATATGTAATATTTAAACTATTAATTTATTTAAATTTGTATTATTTTATTTTCATACTTATTTAATAATTAATTAATAACCAACCACAAAGGGAAACTCATGTCCCAGACATTCATCTGAACCATAACATTATTCTAGGACATATGAATATTTACATATCTACATTTTTTATCATATCTAATCAAATTATATTATAATGTGCATCTAACTCATGGAAATATTAAATAATATCCCTGTTAATTAAAACATCAACAACACTAGAAACAATGGAAAATACATTTAGGAACTGTGCTGATTCTGACGGGTCATCTTACCTAAAATCTATCATTTTTATTATTATTAATATATATATATATATATATATATATATATATATATATATATATATATATATATATATATATATATATATATATATATATATATATATATATATATATATATATATATATATATATATATATATATATATATATATATATATATATATATATATATATATATATATATATATATATATATATATATATATATATATATATATATATATGGCAACCCAGTGGCGCAGTAGGTAGTGCTGTTGCCTCACAGCAAGAACGTCGCTGGGTCGCAGGTTCGAACCTCGGCTGGGCTGGGTCAGTTGGCGTTTCTGTGTGGAGTTTGCATGTTCTCCCTGGGTTCGCGTGGGTTTCCTCCGGGTGCTCCGGTTTCCCCCACAGTCCAAAGACATGCAGTACAGGTGAATTGGGTAAGCTAAATTGTCCATAGTGTATGAGTGTGAATGTGTGTGTGGAAGTTCCCAGAGATGGGTTGTGGCTGGAAGGGCATCCGCTGCGTAAAATCGTGCTGGATAAGTTGGTGGTTCATTCCGCTGTGGCGACCCCGCAAGGGACAAAGCTGACAAGAAAATGAATGAATGAATATATATATATATATATATATATATATATATATATATATATATATATATATATATATATATATATATATATATATATATATATTTTTTTTTTTTTTTTTATTGTTGTTGTTGTTGTTGTTGTCCTCTTATGCTGCCACTTTGTCCAAGACTACGTGGAAAAGAGGTCTTGTATCTCAGAAGGATTATCCTGGTAAAATAAAGGACAAATAAAAAAACCTATGAAATTTATAAAATAAAATCCTATTTAACAAAATTTTAACAACATTAATATTCAATAAAATACCTTGTGATAGATCACAATTTTTAAGACACATAATTAGACTCACTACAAAACTGTTTAAACTGGCTAAATCTAATAAACACTAATATTCAGATGAAATTACAGCAAAATAAATACATTAAACAATAGTGTAGCCATTATAAAGAAATAAATGGTCGGCAGCTTAGATGAAAAACTAAACTTAACCGATAAAAAAATTATGAATAAGAGGTTATTTTATGTACTTGTTACATAATGGTTTGATCACGGTTAAACTTTCTAGCACAGCCACAACAAGAAAGTACACAAGAAAACCACTTAAGCAAGGACATACTTTAATGAGATTTAAAAGAGACTACACATAATATGATCAATTAAGACACGTAAAGATAATAAATTACAGTGGAGGAGCAAAACAGCACCAGAATGCATCAGTCACACGAGTCCACGTCATGATGGAGTGCTTCAGTTTTGTCCTCTGTGCCAGTGAGATATTTACTCATGACAAAAATAATTCATTTCAGAATAAATTAAGTTGACATGAAGTCAGTTCACCACAAGAACAAAAAAAACCCACATGAAATAACATCTCCAGTGCACAGCAATGAAACTGAAATGTGGTTTGGGGTGTGTTTATTGAGTTAAAAAAGGTCATAAAACACAAGACAACTGGAATAAAGAACAAATCATTTATATAAATTCACCTATTTATTTCGAAAAATCCATTTAATTACTATAACCATTGATCATTTGACAAATTGAAAACCAAAAAACACCAAATCAGAAGATTTTTAGTCATCATAACAGAATGTTTAGTAGATTTGTTTACTAAGACATGAATGTAGATTACGTTTCATCTGTAAATGAGCAATTTTCTGTATTTTGTGATTAATGTTTGATTTCCCCTGTTTATTGATGCTTTTGAATTGCATTATGGGATCTTGATCTTTCCTTCAGCAACGTTTAACCTTGAAAAGCTAGAATGTTTTGTTAACATTTTTAATAGGTTAAAGTGAAATATTGTCTGGGTTGGTGTAGTATATTACGGTACAAATACGTATTACTTACAATAAACTGCCAGTAGATTTTCTGTTATTTTACAGACTAATTTCTCTATATATTACTTCTTATACATTATATTATTATTTTAAACTACTAAAATGTCCCTAAAAGTCACTTTGTTAAACTGCAGAATTGAATTTTCAACATCAAAAGTCGACAGAGCAGAGATCAAGGTCCCAACCTGCAATTCACAACCATAAATAAACGGAAAACACTTGTGAATCCCAAAATACAGAAACTGTTCATTAACAGATATTTCTTTACAGTGTAGCATGACTTCAGTGTTGCTGTTTTCACAATATTTTCTCAAATTCAAGTATTTTTTCCTCATAAAACAGAATTCAAAATTAAAACATTTAAACAACAGAACAAAGTCAGATATTTGGTTATAGTTAGAATCTGCAGACTCTTATTTTGGTAAATAAGTATAATTAAAACCCTCATTTTCAAACTGTACTTGTTTGCTTAAAGAACACATACACATCCCTTTCGTACCAGTGTAAACCAGTGGGTAAAGTTACTTTTAAAAGTAATATAAGTAATATAACATTGAGTCACTTTAAAAAAGGAACTAAATGTGTATCTTATAGGGCTGTGCGATTTGGGGGAAATATCTAATTGCTATTTTCAGACAGATATTGCGATTGTGATTTAATTTTGTAGTCAAGCTTCATGTCAATAATCTGTAAGCAATGCCAACAATTCTGCAACAGCTTTGATTTTTCCCATATTACTGATGTCCTGTTTTTCTTTGATATTAATTTGTTTATTAATGCTTCTGAAGCAGCAGAACTATTATCCCACTAGACTGTGCTTTCCTGTTTGTTTTCTTTTGTTTTTTGGCGTTCTGCTTGGTTGCGCAATTCTGATTGGGTAGAACTAAAGTGTGCTCACTCAATTGGCTAGTAAGACTATTTTACACAGACGCAATCACGCATTTGCTCTGGGCGAGGGAAATTAAATAATATATATATTTCATATCACAGCCTCTTACGATTAGCTAATCGCAACGTTTCAAATTGCGATTGCGATTCAAATTCGATTAATCGCACAGCCCTAGTATTTTAGTTACTTTTAAGCAAAAGTAATGTGAAAGTATGCACTGTAAAAATGCTGGGTTCCACACAATTGATTTGAAGGCATTAAGTTAAATTAACTTATTAGTTTTTGCTAATTTAAGCAGATTGAACAAAAAACAATTAAGTTCCCATAAAAAAAAAATTCAAGAATTGTATTGTTTCAGCTTATTTTAAATAAGTAGTTTAAACAAACATTCATTCGCTCATTCATTCATTTTCCTTCGGCTTAGTTCCTTATTTATCAGGTGTCGCCACGGCGAAATGAACCGCCAACTATTCCACCATATTTTTTACACAGAGGATTTCCTTCAAAGCTGCAACACAGTGCTGGGAAACACCCATACACACGCTTGCATTCACACATACACTCATATACTATGGGCAATTTAGTTCATCCAATTAACCTATAGCACATGTTTTGGACTGGGGGAAACTGGTGCCCTGACATTTTATCCTACCTGTCAGATTATGCTATCAACACTGTATTTGAATGGTTCTGAGGTTGGGGTTAGGGATTAGGTAGGTTAGTGCGATATTATAGCTTCATATCACACTACTCCACATTCAAATTTACACTGATAGCAAATCAATGGGACAATCTGACAAGGTAGGGAAAATCATCAGCACACAGAAGCACCCTGAGGAAACCCACGCCAACATGGGGCGAACATGGAAACTCCACACAGAAATGCCAACTGGTCTAGCCAGGACTCGAATCAGTGACCTTCTTGCTTTGAGGGGACAGTACTAACCACTGAGCCACCGTGCCGCCTTGAACAAGGAGCAAACATCATTTTATTGAGTGTGTTATGTAATTTTTGCATTTTCTTTCATTTAAATACACTGTAATAAATGCTGGGTTACACACAATTCCTTCATGTTGTCCCAACACAAATCGATTACGTTAACTTAATTGTTTTTACACATTTAAGTGGATTGAACATAAAACAATGAAGTTGTCCCCCCAAAAAACTCAAGAATTGTGTTGATTCAGCTCATTTTAAATTAGTACAGTAATTTGAACAAGCGGTATAGGCTTAAAATTGTAATATTTACCTTTAAAAGTAACTTTACCCAACACTGTTCCATACACACACTTAAAGTGCACATGTTTTAAGAATGAAGCAGAAATGATCAGTAGTTAAAGTTATAAAACACTCACAAACTAAAAGAAAAGAAAAAGATTACTACTTTTTAAAAAAACAAACGCGTAAGCACTGAAACGGTGAGGAGAACAAACAATAACAGACAGCCTTCCCTTCTGAAACCGTCTTCAGCAGCTTGGACCCTAATTGTCCCCCAGGAGAAAACAAAAGATAGAAGCAGGATCCAGTAGGAGAAGAGAGCGATCCAGTGAGCAGACGTCTGAAGGGAGGCAACAGAGATCCACCGGGAGGACAGCAGATGAGGTCTGAAGTTTGCTTGTTTTGTCAATGAGAGTTCACACTTTATAGTCTAGATCTGCATTCAGCTTGGTGTACATTTCATAGACGGCGTCATTAGTAGCTGTGAAGTTTACTAGGAACTGCCGCACTTTGTCCAAACATTCTTCATCCTTGACCTCTCTGCCTTTAGAAAGAGCTCTGAGAAAATCGGATCTGTATGGAGCGGCATATAGCGCTGCCTGAAGGGAACGAATACAGGGAAAAGCTCAATAAGATTTTTCAGCCATTTATAATATTACATTATATCCTGACATAATATTACATTATATCCTCATATCCTTGTCTACAGTGCACTCTTTAGAAAAAGGGGCAAGTATTTATATTAAAATAACTATTTGAAATTGTTTTATATAATATATACAGTTGAAACCAGAAGTTTACATACACTGTATAAAAAGGCACATAACCATTAAAAAAAAAGTCAGATGTTAATGTGACTAAACTTTTTCTCTTTTGGGTAAGTTAGGATTATCAAATTGGTTTCTGTTATGCTTAATAGCAGAATAAGGAGAGAGATATTTTTTGAGAAATTGTTATAACTTTTCTCGAAAGTCAAGTTTACTTACAATAAGATTATTATGCCTCTAAAAATGCTCAGATGATGGTGTCAAGGTTTTGGAAGTTTCTGATTGGCTAATTGACAACATTTGAGTTAATTGGAGGCACAACAGTAGAATAGTATTTAAGGAAAACCTCAAACACACTGCTTCCTTGTGTGACAACATGGGAAAATCAACAAGCCAGAATCAACAAAAAAGCCAGATTACAATTTGCTAAATTACACTGGGAAAAAGAATGATTTTTGGAGACATGTCCTGTGGTCTAATCGAACAAAGATTGAACTCTTTGGCCATAATGACCAGTGTTACATTTGGAGGACAACAGGGAAAGCTTACAAGCTTAGGAACACCATCCCAACTGTGAAGTATGGGGGCGGCAGCATCATGTTGTGGGGCTGTTTTGCTGCAGGAGGGACTGGTCCACTTCACAGCATAGATGGCATCATGAAGAAAGTACAATATGTAGAAATACTAAAGCAACATCTCAAGACATCAGCCAGGAAATTAAAACTTGGCTACAAATGTGTCTTCCAAACAGGCCATGACCCTAAGCATACTGCCAAATTAGTTAAAATGTGCTTTAAGGACAACAGAGTGAATGTTTTGAAGTGGCCATCACAAAGCCATGACCTTAATCCTATAGAAAATTTGTGGGCAGAGTTGAAAAAGCTTGTGCGAGCAAGACAGCCAACAAATCTGACACAGTTACACCAATTCTGTCAGGAGGAATGGGCCAAAATTCCTGCAAACTATTGTGAGAAGCTTGTGGAAGAATACCCAAAACATTTGACCAAAGTGATACAGTTTAAAAGCAAAGCTTAAAAAGAATCCAAGGAAATGTATGTAAACTTTTGACTCTCTAGAAATTAATAAAAAATTCTCAAAACAAAATTCTCTCATTATTCTGACATTTAGCAAATGAAAATAATGTAGGTAATCCTAACGGACCTAAAATAGTAAACGTTTAGTATGATTTACCATCAGACACTTTTAAAAAAATTATTATGTTCCTTTTTTTAGAGTGTATGTAAACTTCTGGTTTCAACTGTAAATACTAGTTTATTTTTATATATTTTTTCAGTGTATTTTCAAATAATAAGTCACTTATACTCACAAATTTATTTGATCTATTTTGAAATGTCTTTGATTATTCATTCAGTTACTTAACATTGTAAGAAAAGCTGAATTTATATGAAAGATGCTTAATATGTGTGTGATAACAAAGATTTTTATATGATATTTTGATTAATAGGAGGTTCTAAAGAGCATTTATATAACAGAAACCTTCTGTAACATTACAATGACATCAAACGGCATTTTTTATCAATTTATTGCATTTTGGTTTTCAATAAAAGTAGTAATTTTATACTTTAATATAACAATACTTACAAGCTTTGTTAATGATAATGTATCCTGATTTCCATCAAAAATAATATGTAGGATAATGTGTCAACATTAATAATAATAAAACATATTTCTGTTTCTAAATGTAGAAGATAATCAGACTATTAGAATGATTTCATGTGATCATGTGACACTGAAGACTGGAGCAATGCCTGAAGAAAAATGAACTTTGACATTACAGAAAATATATATTTTTTAATTTTTAGAGAGAGAGTTTTTTTAAATATAATAAAACTAGTGCTGGGCAAAAATTTATTACAATTAATCAATTTCAAACTAAATCAATTTCAAAATAAATATATGTTTGTTTTGGCTATATATTAATTCATTAATTTTCTTTTGGCCTTAGTTCCTTTATTATTCAGGGGTCGCCACAGCAGAATGAACCGCCACCTTATCCAGCATATGTTTTACGCAGCGGATGGCTTTGCAGCTGCAACCAAACACTGGGAAACACCCATACACTCTGGCATCCACGCATACACTACGTCCAATTTAGCTTATTCAATTCACCTACAGCGCATGTCTTTGGACTGTGGGGGAACCGGAGCACCCGGAGGAAACCCACGCGAACACGGGGAGAACATGCAAACTCCACACAGAAATGCCAACTGACCCAGCCGGGGCTTGATCCAGCGACCTTATTGCTGTGAGGCAATTGTGCTAACCACTGCACCACTGTGATGCCCCCTTGACTATATATTCATTCATTCATTCATTTTCTTTTCGGCTTAGTCCCTTTATTAATCTGGGGTCTCCACAGCGGAATGAACCGCCAACTTATCCAGCATATGTTTTACGCAGCGGATGTCCTTCCAGCTGCAAACCATCACTGGGAAACATCCATACATAACCCTGCTGCCCTTGACTGTATATGTGTGTGTATATTTAATATGTATATATAAATACACACATGCATGCATATATTTGGGGAAATGTTTATTTATATGTATATGTATATGAAACTAATTATATATGAATGTAAATATCTATGTAAAAAAAATTTTTTTTTGAATAGTTTTGTTTCTATGTATGTGTGTGCATCACATATACATAATAATTTTATATATAGAAAGTACATTGTATTTATTTTATGATGCAAGTACATAGTACTTAAGGACACTTAATATAAAGTGGGACCGAAACTTAATTGAAAAAACATTAAGTCTTATTGACCCTAAACTTTTTTTTGTTTTAATGTATTAAATTTTATCATTTTAATTTTAACATCCTAATTTATTCCATTATTTATTTAAAGAAACCTACCTGAAATAGCTTCTGGACAATCCAGCCATGATACTTCTTTAAAGCCATCTCATAAGCTTTGGTGACGTTGACTTTGATGAGGTTTGGATTGTTATCGTCTTTATCACCATCTACTAGACTTTGGAGAAGTACCTGGATAAAGCGCAGCCCCCTAACAGAAAAACACAATGTAAACAACTTTTTAAAAGAGTTAGGTTAGTCTACCTAAAAATTAAGAGATGCTTTAATTTGAATTATAAGGAATTTTAATAATAAGCATTCTTAAGACATTCAATAAGACTTAATCTGATGACATAAAACATGTGAGAACCAGGGGCAGAAATTAAAGAATCAAAAGTCATCCAAAAATGACAAATCTGCTATTGAATACTCACCTTTGTGTTGTTTCAATGCTCTGAGACATTTGTTCATCTTCAGAATGCAAATTAAGGTATTTTAGATGAAATCCAAGAGTTCTTTGATCCTCCATATAGAGAAACAGTCACGACATGGTTCAATATCCAGAAAATGAACCAAAAACATTGTCAAAACATTCTATGTGAATGTTCAGTGGTTCAGCTGTAATCATATGAAGATCCAAGAACACTTTTTTACACCAAAAAACTGTAAAAACATCAAAGTATGTTGCATGTTAACTATGGCCAATTCTATGCTTGCATGAGCCGCTGCTCACTCTAATGGCAAATACGTCGTATTGACCATAATAAACGTGCACCCTGATGCAAAAGGGAAGATATAGATAAGATATGTCATATTTACAAAAGTGTTTTTGAAGCTTTGTGTGATTTAAATTGAACCACTGAAGTCACATAGAATGTTTTGACTATATTTTTAGTTAGTTTTCTAGACATTGAACGTCTCATGATCATTGCAGTCTACGGAGGATGAAGGAGCTCTCAGACTTCTTCAAAAATATCTTAATTTGTGCTCTGAAAATGAACAAAGATCTCAGAGTTTTGGAAAGACATGAGGATGAGTAATTAAAAACAGATTTTTCATTTTTAGGTGAACTGAATAGTCACCCAAAACATGAAAAATCTGTTATTAATTACTCATAAATCTGTAATTAATTCATTCTCATGGAAAAAACTTCTCTGTCCACTGCATTTGAAAAGTTATTTATATGTTTACTTCATGAATACCTGAACACCTATACTATATTTAATGATTTGGGAAATATTCAACATATTTAACAAAAAGAATTTGGCTATACAAGCATGTACAAATGTATACCTGAAGTGTGTGCATCTTCCCTGTAATTTTCTGACTCTGGCATATTAAAAGTGTTTTTTCTATCAAGGCATACAAATACCAAATATTTTTGCAGATATATATTTTTAAATATGTGCTAAGTTAACATAGGCTACTTGTTTAACAATAGCTTTTAAGTACACAAATTGGCAATATTGAAGTGGTTTAAAACATCTCTTCTTTAAATTCTCTTTGTCTCAGCTATTTAAATAAAGAGTTGATTGAAGAACTGAAGAAAATTTAGCCAGAAGAATCTTTCAATTTAATCCATGTAATCATTTTAATTAGGTTCTTTAAGGTTCCTCTATAAGATTCTTTCTGTGAGACAATCAGCATTTCGAATGCACGCACGAGGACCAATCAGGATGAGCTTTCTTTGTAAAAAATTGTATATATTAAATGTGAAATATTTTTATTTGTGTGTATATATAGTCAGTGAAAAATTTTTCAGTGTTTATTAAACTCATGTGCTTATTGTCTGTTTTCTTTTAAAGTCTTTAAATTTGATACTAAGCCTTGAACGCCAAATACTTAATTTAATCTATGGGACATTTAATTCAATAAATATAATTCAAAAGTTCATATAAAACATAAAATTCAATACATATGACCATATTAATTACATCAAATTAACAGCTGCACTGGATAAAATATTTAGCACAGCCTTGTATGCTTTGAACAAGAAAAAATATTCATATATATTCAGTATATATCAATATATTCATCCTAAAACATTAAATAAATGTTATAGAAAGCAAAAATTTTACTTTCTCAATCATCAACATATTGTTACAATACCAATTTACATTTTTTGTAAATTCTGTCACACACATATTGTTTACTCTATGGAATACAAAAACTTTGAAGCTCAATATCTAATATTTATATAATAATATATAAAATCATTTAGAACACAAATAGAACCATATAATTCCTAGGTGACGAAATATGCCCCACAAAGTCAAAATAAGACAGCAAAAAAATGTCCCTGCACCATCAAAACTGATGCCAAATGTTAAAAAAAAAAAAGTTTTAAACGTCTTAATTTGCTAAAACGTTGTATAAGAGATTTACTTTCAGATTCGTTTCTTCACAAGGACCTGGTTATGGACTAACATGTTTCTTTGTGTAGCCAGAATACTTTATGCGCCATTTCTCTAAACACAAAAACTGTACAAAATCTTGATCTGAGCATCCACATTTTGTAGAACACAAAAGCAGAAGTTTAAAAGAATTAAACTGACTGGTTCCAAAACAATGTTGCATAAAAGCTAGTGAATTAATTTCTTCTTTTTAAGATCAAAATATAGGAAGTTGTGAATTCCATTATTGAAATCAATAACCGTTTCCCACATTTACTTCTCCAAAATCAGCAAACAAAACCACACAAGACCAGCCTTGCCTTTTTAGCCACATGAGGGCAAGTGTTGCTCCTACTTTTGGCCACTCGGCTCCATGCATTTCTTTTTCTGCTTCCAAAATTTGCTGCAGGGTTTTAAACCTGGTGGGGTTGCTGTCATACACTGCCTTGATTTTCTGTGAAACAAATCGGAAAAGTGGGAGATGATCTGGTTGTAAAAGTTATATTGTTTGATGCTTATCAAGTGGTTATTACTTACAGTGATGTTTCCCACAATATCGGCCTTGATGGGGGAAAAAACTGCAGATCCGAGGCAATCTAAGAAAAGATAAGAAAAACAAGTGAGCGATATCTGGATATCTGCATGCATAACCTCATTAACACTTCTGGTGCAATTTGCATGTATTTAATTTGTCCTCTGAGAAGGCTGACATGCAGTCTATTTTCATATGAAAAGTAGATTATATGCATGTGAGAAGGCCACATTCTTTCACAGAGCTGTGAGGTAATCCTTTTTTACATACCAGGGAATGTGGCAGATACACGGTAAATGCATTGCCACTTTTGATCCCAAGAACTCAGAGTGAACTCTGACATTAGCGCCTTAAAAAAAGAGCTCTGAATAATTAACCATGCTTAGAGAGCATGACAGATTTCTGAAAGCACCCATGCGGTTCATTAAAGTTTCAGTATCACCCATTATCACATTGAGACCAAATGTATTGCCAGTCTGATAATGAAATAAGCACCTGCGGAAATGGAGTCATGCTGAATCACTGATAATTTAAATCATACAATCAATAAATACTGTATAAGCTTTGACCAGTTTAGAGTTTGTATTTTTTTGTTTATGTATAATATGATTTATGATGAGACGTTGGCATGAATACACTAAAACTAATTGTCCAAATATTACATGTCCCCTCAAGATTACACCTGAAGCATGCCTGGGCCTTTAAAACTGTCATGAATAAATAAATTGCACTATAACCACCAAAAGGTGCCAGGAAGTTCCTGTATTATTGAGTGATTCATAGATTCATTTTGAAATAATGGATTGTATTGAATATCTTTATGAATGCCCATTAAATCATACTTACTTGAAGAATTTAAAAACAGATTAATTCATGACAAAACCCTTTGGCGTTGATCTGAGATGCACAAATATTCTTCTCCAGTCTTGTTTCTAACTGTTTTTGTGGGCGAAATTTTGATTCAGATGCTCTTTCAATAATAATAATAGTTCCTTACATTTATATAGCGCTTTTCTGGGCACTCAAAGCGCTTTACACATAGGGGGGGGGGGGGGGGGGGGGGGGTCTCCTCATCCACCACCAGAGTGCAGCATCCACCTGCATGACACGATGGCAGCCATTTTGCGCCAGACCGCACACCACACACCAGTTGATTGGTGGAGAGGGGACAGAGTGATGAAGCCAATTATGATATGGGGATGGTTAAGAGGCCATGATAGACAGAGGCCAGTGGGCAGATTTGGCCAGGATGCCGGGGTTAAACCCCTACTCTTTCTCGAAGGACATCCTGGGATTTTTAATGACCACAGAGAGTCAGGAACTCGGTTTAACATCTCATCCGAAAGATGGCGCTCACTAAGCAGTATAGAGTCCCCGTCACTATACTGGGGCATTAGGACCCACACAGGCCAGAGGTTGGGCGCCCCCTGCTGGCCTCACTAACACCACTTCCGGCAGCAACCTAGCTTTCCAATGTGGTTTCCCATCCAGTTACTGACCCTGCAGCCCTGCTTAGCTTCAGTGGGCAACCATGTGAGAGTTGCAGTTGCAGTCTTTCAGTCTTGGTACACTGTAAAAATGCACAATTCCTTCATGTTGTCCCAACACAAATCAATTAAGTTAACTGTTTTTACAAATTGAAGTAGACTGAACATAAAACAATTAGGTTGTCCGCCCTAAAAACTGAAGAGTTGTGTTGATTCAACTTTTTTAAGATAGTAGTCGACAAACATGGCTTGTTGTCCTAGAAGAACACTTAAACCTGACACTTGGCTTGATCTCTAAACCAGAAAGGGATTAGGGGGACGCCCCCCAAAAAATTGTTGTAATTATAACAAAAAAAATAATAATAATAAATACATTTTGCACACCACTTGTTATACTAAAAAAAAATGTATTTTTTTTGCTCGTTCAAAAATACTTATTTAAAATAAGCTGAATCAACACAATTCTTGAGATTTCATTGGGACAACTTAATTTATGTTCAATTCACATAAATTTGTTAAAAGTGTTAAGTTAACTTAATCGATTTGTGTGGAGACAACATGCATGAATTGTGTGGAACCCTGCATTTTTTACAGTGTACGACTATTTAAATTTAGCAAAGTAAAATTTTGAAAGAAATGTTGGCATTTTGGTGACGCAGTGGTGCAGTAGGTAGTGCTGTCGCCTCACAGTAAGAAGGTCGCTGGTTCGAGCCTCGGCTGGGTCAGTTGGTGTTTCTTTGTGGAGTTTGCATGTTCTCCCTGCGTTTGCGTAGGTTTCCTCCGGGTGCTCCGCTTTCCCCAACAGTCCAAAGACATGCGGTACAGGTAAATCTGGTAGGCTAAATTGTCCGTAGTGTACGAGTGTGAATGAGTATGTATGAATGTCTCCCAGAGATGGGTTGCAGCTGGAAGGGCATCCGCTGCGTAAAACATATGCTGGATAAGTTGGTGGTTCATTCCGCTGTGGCGACCCCAGATTAATAAAGGGACTAAGCCGAAAAGAAAATTAATGAATGAATGTTGGCATTTTACTTTTTACTTTCTTTATTGTCCACAATTGGAAATTTATCTTTGGCTACACCACACAACTACATCAGCATTCACATCGCACATATCACAAAAACAGGCAACACAAATACATTCAATATCATCATATAAATCACATTAAAAACTCAGTTAACCCTATTTATACTTAAAAATACTTAAAATTTTCAAATCATATTCATTCAAGAGGAAACCCATGCTGGGGAGAACATGCAAACTCCATACAGAAATGCCAACCGGCCCAGCTGGGACTCCAACCTAGGCATGGGACGGATATCTGTTTTCAAGGTCAACCGCAGTTTGGAAAAGTCAAGGTTTTAAAACCGCCAAAATTTTCTGTAATACCATTCCTAAGGTATGTGTAAGATTTTTTATTTACATTTTTTTTGTTTGTTTTTTAGGACAACAGTATCTCCAGCAGAAAAAAATATCCAAAGATGCCGTTTTAAAATGTAAAGAAATCTGTGTTTTTGAAGTCAATGAATTATTTGAATTCATTTGAATTATTTAGCCTGACATGTTTACTGCTCCAAAATATTATAAATCTTTCAAAAAATAAAATATATTGTTTTCAAAGGGGAAAAAAAGTTTTTGTTTTTTACCCAGACATTTCAAAAATATATATTTTAGAGCAGTAATCACATTACTGTGATAGCGTGATACCGTGAAACCGTGATATTTTTATCCAAGGTTATCATACTGTCAGAATCTTATTCCGGCCCATGCCTACTCGAACCAACAACCTTCTTGCTGTGAGGCGACAGGGCTAACCACTGAGCTAACATGCTGCACCTTAAATCATATTTTGATTCAATATTTTTACCTGGCAAGAACACCACACACTGTTCTCTAGAAATTGAGTCACATTTAAAACCACCTTCATCATGTTTTCAGCCCTCCTATGTGACCTCAGTGAAATGTTCTCTGATTGTTCTTTATTCAATAGGCTAATTGGTTAAAGGCAATGCAGCTGGCGTCTACAAATAGATCAATTTTTATTCCCTAAAGCATTGTTTTACTGTTTTCACCCTCCAAAAATGAACAATACACTTACAACTGCCATGTCCTATGTAAATTGACTTTTAGACTTATATTAAGGATCAGTTAGAGAGAAGAGGGAGAAAAATATTGATGAGGAACTGAGCAACAGACTTCAGCAAGTTTGTTTAAAAATCATGATAATATATTATACAAGAAAATATAAAGTTAGTTGTAGTCGATCCACGCAATTGATGCCTATTAATCTACTAATTACTGTCACTAACATAAAACTGCCAGTATTTCAGTATTATATTTATATATATAATATTTATAAAGGGCCCCCGCCCCCAGTGATACTGGTATTACCAGTGTTATCACAAATCAGTTAACCGGTTGGAAAGTTAAGTCATCGTAACAACCCTAGCACCCAGTTTTCCAACATCCCTCAAAATATCTTCTTTGGTGTTCAACAAAAGAAAGAAACTCAGACAGGTTTTAGGACGAGTACATGATTAAAGAGTTTCATTTTTGGGTGAACTATCCCTTTGAAGTTTGGGACAGGTTTGGTGGTATGGTCGAATTTAAGATGGGTAAACAGTGTAATTACAGATATATTTACAGAATTTATATACAGCTGTACAATAGTATACACTAGTGTTGTCAAAAAATATTGATATATCAATAAATATCGATACTGAAATGTTTAAAATGATACAATCTAAAAAACAAATTAGAAAAAAATTATTGATAAGCAGTATCAGAATCTGTATTAATATCAACAAATTATAGAAAAAAGTATCGATAAGCAGTATCGGAATCAATATTGATATCAATAAATTACAGAAGAAAAGTATCGATAAGCACTATCGGAATCTGTATCGATATTAACAAATTATAGAAAAAAAGTAGCGATAAGCAGTATCGGAATCAGTATTGATATCAATAAATTACAGAAGAAAAGTATCGATAAGCACTATCGGAATCTGTATCGATATCAACAAATTATAGAAAAAAGTATCGATAAGCAGTATCAGAATCAGTATTGATATCAATAAATTACAGAAGAATAGTATCGATAAGCAGTTTCGGAATCTGTATCGATATCAACAAATTATTCTTAAAAAGTATCGATAAGCAGTATCGGAATCTGTATCGATATCAAGAAATTACAGAAGAAAAGTATCGATAAACACTATAGGATCTGTATCAAAATCAACAAATTACAAAAGAAAATTATCGATAAGCACTATCGGAATCTGTATCGATATCAACAAATTATAGAAAAAAGTATTAATAAGCACTATCGGAATCAGTATTAATATCACTAAATATAGAAGAAAAGTATCGATAAGCACTATCAGAATCTGTATTGATATCAACAAATTATTTTTAAAAAGTATCAATAAGCAGTATCGCAATCTGTATAGATATCAACAAATTATTAAAAAAAAGTATTCATAAGCAGTATCAGAATCTGTATCGATATCAACAAACTATAGTAGAAAAGTATTGATAAGCAGCATCAGAATCTGTATGGATATCAACAAATTATTAAAAAAAAGTATTGATAAGCACTATCTCTCTCGCGCTCGCCTTTCTCACCAGCAGGGAGATGAATGATTAATATTAATATTAAGATTTAAACACTTTTGTTTTAATCAGAAAATAAGGTGAGATTGCGTTAATTTAGTTATTTTTTTTGTAATTTATTGCCTTTTGAATTTAACGACTGTTGACGAACCAGGTATAAGCATTATATGGTTTAATTATTTTTTTTTCCATTTTTACTTAATTACATACTTTTAATGTTGCGGAAATTGTTCCACACAGTATCAAAAATGGTATCATATATCGATAATTTTCAAGGTATCATATCGAAGTTGAAAATTCCAGTATCGTGACAACACTAGTATACACAACTTTAAACGTAACTAATCAAAAATCCTAAACAAATTGTTGCTCTGGCTTAAAGCTCTGGCACGAGATTATTCTGTAAAGTATAAAAATAAGCTACAATTTTTCAATAAAAGAAAGTGCTGTTCCAATTGCAAATTGTTAATTTCATTAGATTCAGAAGCCTTCTCAGAGAGAAAGACCAAATCTATGCCCTGTTATACCACACTGAGGTGTTCTCACGAGGAAAAGTAACTATTTCACATTTTGTCAGTTTAGCGGCTAATTCATAGGAGTTTAGTTGTACAAAAATCTACAATAGAAAAAAGGAGGTGTGGCATCCTACCACACCCCTAAACTCAACCGTCATTGGTAGGTAAACGCAAATTGTACTAACTTGTACACGAGATCGTACGAATTCATATGAATTAGCCACTAAATCAAAAAGTTACAAATTGCCGTGAGAATGTGTTGTCCTCAGGCTCCAGCTTTATGTTTTATGTGGATCGTATTAAAACAAAGAAAACAATCTGAAGTTGTTGTTTTTATGTTATATATACCATGATTTAACCGGTCCGGCCCACTTGGGAATAGATTTTCCTCCATGAGGCCCCTGAGCTAAAATGAGTTTGACACCGCTGCTCTAAATTAAACAGGGTGCTCTATTTATTCACACATTACTATAACATTAAAGGATACTTTTTTTCATTTTTAGAAATAGTAATCAAGGCTCATATTAATAATACAAATAAGTAAATTGCACTTTATGCATTTTTACATTAGTATTCAAATCTAACGATAAAATTATATTTCTATCATCTAATTCGTCACTGACATGTAATAATTTACAGAGTGGCTTAAATCATTTATTTACATGACAGATTAATTTATATATGTACATTAAATAACGAAGGCATCACTAACAGGTTTAGAAAAATATATTCCATATAAAGTCTTAGTCTAATGCCCTGCAAATATTTAGTCGAATGTTTTTCCTAGACATGGTTCCTCTTGCGAATTAATGAGCTCTGTCTGGACTCTGAATGACTTGCCTGAGGTAAATGTAATGCAACATGACATTGTTTACAAGCTGATACTGGATATCCTGAAAATTATTTTTAGATTTGGTCAATTAAAATTGCACTACATTGCTAAAACCAAATAAAAAATAAAACATGTAGACATCCTTGCATGCAAACATTTTAGACAGTGATAGACGGCATGTTTTCCTCAAATGAGAGCAGCATCAGATTTGTATTTCCTAACATAGTAGTGATATGCCCACCAGTGTAGAGTTCAAACCAGTGTAGTGTATTGGAAAGACCTGAGTCATCAGCATTTTGTAGCCTACTGTTTGCAAAAGGAGCATCTCTGGTTACAGAGGACACCAAAACAGCCGAAACACTGTTTATATCCCAGCTTTTACACTGTGAAAGAATGCCTTTTAATTCTAGAAAGAAAGAAAAAAACACAGCTTCCCTCACAGCCCTCCCTCCTGTTCTTTCTGGTGTTTGTATACTTCACACAGGGCTTTTTGTGATAAAGCGTGAACTTTATAAGGGCTGGGAAGCTTAATTGTCTTTCTGTGGGAGTTAGCGACATCCACAACAACCAGTGTCCCTGGTCACACTGTCATAAAATGTGTTGCTTATCTTAGTCGGTAATACAAAGTTCATCTATTGAGGTTTGCCTGCATGATTTTATTCATATCAGATATATGTAACCTTGACTTCACCACCTGAAGTTTCAAAGGTCCAAATGTCTGAAATAACTAGAGAAAACATTCCTATTTTGTAATTTATTGAATATGTGAATCACAAAATAGACCACTTGAAGATTCTAGATTTACGGGATTTATAAGATACATTTGTGAGTGATTATATTTAGTTTCTTCTATAAATATCTAATAACATTGCGTATGAATTTTAGAGAAATATATTGGTATTTTAAGATTTCAGAAAATGACCATTTATTAGAATAGTAAACACTTTCATTTGTTGTCATTGAAAATTAGGATTATTTTATCAAATATTGAATTATTACCTCTTCTAAAGTTGTCAGTGACTAGGTTTACATCAGCAATCGAATTATTTGCGTTATTCTGAATAAGACAATAATATGATTAAGGTGTTTACATGAGTTGCTTTTAAATGTTCCTTTCATGATCCTGTTTTACATGTTATAACACATAATTCGATTAACGTCATGTTATTTCGGGTGTTTCGCTTTTAATTTGTTGACTTTAACTGCAGTTTGGCACTTTCACTTTCATTCATGCACGCCCGCATCACAAATAGATATTGGATGCGAGTATGAACTGCTGGAAGAGTGCGGTTTTGATGGAATTTGATACCGCATGCCGTATGGGAAAACGTTGCGTGTGTATGGACTATCCTATTGTAAAATGCGGCGAAAAGCCTACATGACGGTAATAGTTTGACTGCGGTTTTACATGTCTGTATTGCACTTCAAAAATGCGACTAAAATCGCCATACTCCACGTCTTATTCCGATTTCTGTTTAGTTTGATTATGACCTTAATCAGACTAAATTAATCAAAAATCGCTGTTTACATGGTGGACTCTTAATCGGAGTATGGTCTTAGTCTAATTAAAATCTGATTATTGGTGTCCATATAAAGGTATGTAATGTTCCTATTTACTTTTTTGTAATTTAATGAATAAGTTAATAATGAAAAGGTTACAAATTCTAGATTTAATAGATAGATATGTTTGTAAGTGTTAATATTTTATTTATTCTATAAATCTGTGATAACATTGCGTATGGATTTTAGAGAAATAAATTTAAAAAAAAAAGTATTTTATTTTCAGAAAATTACCATTTAATAGAATAACAAATGCTTTCATTTGTTTTCATTGAAAATTAGGGCTATTCCACCAAATATTGATTTATTAACTCTTCTGAAGTTGTTTGTGATGTCTAAAAAATGAATATAAATATTTCTCAAAGCATGACACTTTTTTTATATTTTAGGAAGAACTTTTTTGTCATCGGTAGTTTTCAGAATAAAACTAAAAATTCCCTTTTCCATTTTTGTTATCTTATTTGTAAAATATTAAATATTAAATGAGGAAGAAATGATATCAGTAGTTTTCAGATAAAAAAAATACTGTTATCAGTGACTGAAAAAAAAAACAGAAGAGTACATTGAGAGTTAATGTGAAAACCTCAGGCTTGGCGTTTCAAGTGGCAAATTGATTTCAAATGCATTTTTCATATTAATACCAAATGAGGCTTTGAACAAAGATGTTCTGATGTTCCGTTCCACCAATGAATAGGCCAGGGCAATTCAACACCAAGCCAATCAATTTTCTCAACTTCCAAAATCGAGGGCAGTGGAATTAAATTATGCATGCATTAGCTTTGTGGCCTTCTTTGTCAAAAGAAATTTGAACCAAAAAAAGATTAGTCCTCAATAACAAACAATAGCTTCTGCTTGACAGCTTTGTAAAGACTTCACCAACAACTTTAGAGGAACACTGAAGATCTTGATCAGGAGTGGAAAATCTCACCCCTGATCAAGGAGCTGAAAGTCAGAAAAACAGAAGAATATCAGACTACTGCTTCATGTAACAACACGTTTATAATTATGTAACAAAATCACTTCAAAGCTTGAATCTAAATATCTGAATCTAACCATATTGCCAATAATGCATGCACTTTAATGTTACGTTTTCACTTCTTCTGATGTGATTTTGTAAAGCAAAGGGAAATTGTGAAAACAACCCTCAGAGATTTACAATATAGCTATGTTCGCTTATCATATTGAAAGAGACACATTAAAATAACTTTTTGACGCCTTGAAGAAGTTGAAAACTGAAAAGTTAACACTTTAAAAGCTCGAAATACTGCCCTGAAACCCATCTGTCGTGTCATGACAGCACAGACTTCACCATCAAATCTGAGCTAAAACTACGAGAGATGACGGAAGAACCTTCAACCTACCGAAGAAAGGAGGAAGGTGAGACACCGCCTCGAGAAACGGCCGGGTTTCCACTTGTTTGTCGGCTGGAAGTTGCCGGAACTGGTGCTCCATTAGAAGAGCCATGATTGCCTAAAGTGGGCGAAAGTGACTTTTTTTGCCTACAACATAAGACGAGGACACCACAGCAGAAATGAAGACAGAACCCGGAACTACCGCCAGACTGACAGACAGAGCGCTCACTATCGCACTTCTGCTACAAGCGCTGCACGGCACAGCTGGACGGCCCACTGCTCCGCCCCTTTATGCATATATATATATATATATATATATATATATATGCAGACTCGTCGCGGAAAAGTTCAACAGGTGGGCGTGGACGGGCCTATCACGTACCAGGGGCGGGGCCAAAACTGTTTAGCTATATAATATAATATCAATTGCTTCATCACTTAGTACTTTGTGAAATGATAAAGCTACTAAAATAGCTACTTTTTTCATCGGATTTTGTACCCTATAGCCCCTTCACAACCCTTTGAAGGTTTATATTGTATAAACTTTTATAATTTATTCATTTTTATTTTATTATTATTTTTATTCATTTATTTATTTATTTACTTATTTTTTATTTTATTTTTAACGTCAAGTACAATTGTCATTACCATATGTTGCTTTTTTCCAATATTTGTGTCTGCCTATTGTTGTAATTGAATTACTTCATGCTTGTTTATGCATGTAAGGTCTACTTTGTATATTTCTTTGAATAAATAAATAATAATAATAATAATATATCATAGCCAGCAGTTTATTTATGATGTACAGTTGTGTTGTTAAATTTTTATAGCATTAAAGGGATAGTTCACCCAAAACTGAAAATTCATTTTGGCCTAGTCTCCCTTTTATTGTTTAGTTGATTTTCTTTCTTGTGTTAAACACGAAAGAGGATATTTTAAAGAAAGTTGGAAACCTGTAACCACTGACTTCCATGGTATTTGTTTATCCTACTACGGAAGTCAATGGTTACAGGTTTTCAGCTTTCTTCAAAGTATTTTCTTTAGAGCTTAATAGAAAAAAAGAAACTCATAAAGATTTGAAACTACACGAGGGTGAGTAAATAGTGAGTAAATGTTCAAGTAAAAATCTTTTTTTGGGTGAACTTACCCCTTTAAAAAGGTAAATGAAAATAAAAATAATCTTCAGTGTCCATTAAATCTTACAATCAATGTTATTATGATGATATAACATTTGTACTACCACCAGTGAACTACAAACAGATTTATCAGTACAAAAATCAATGCAATATCTAAATTAACAGGTTCAGTATTGATCTATTTTAACAATGAGGTATATGCTTTTCTTATGACACTAGATGAAACAATCTTCCCAGTTCTGTTTATAATTATATTCTGTGTAAAATGCTAATTATATGCTAGGTAAATGTTGAACAATAAGCTTTTTTTAGATGTTACTTTATAAAAAGCTGATTAAAATGTTCATTTCGTCTCACTATTAAACACCTGATCCATGTTTTTGTCTTCAAAAGAAGTTAAGGCTTGAACAAATGAACAAATTGAACAAGAGTGACTTAGTATCGTCTTAGTGGATTATTTAAAAGGAACGAACTAACCAAGGAGCGGCTCAGATTAGATTCTTTGCTGAAAGTTTAGGGGCCTCATACTGTTAATAATTAAAATGTCCTTTACCCTGTTGACATTACAGGTTTAAGCGGGGAGTGTTCTGATGACGATTAGACACAATTATCTGGTCACCATTAAACATTCACATGCAATGTTTAATTGATTCACCGGTAGGCTTAACCTACAATGACCCAGAAAGTCATGTCATTCTCTTTTCATTAATACTGCCATCAGATTCCCTTCTTTAATTCACACCTCAGCTGACTGCTCGTTTTTAATCAATATTTAATCTTCTAAAGTAGAGCGTTAGACACTGCTGTCACCTTTACTTCAGATCTCATTAACTATGAATATGCCTGACAATAAAATCAAATCAGACTTCTAAAATCAAATCAGCCTCACCAAAAAAGGAAAAGCTTCTGATCATTATGGAATGAGTAGCTATCATGCTATTAATAAATATTATTTAAAGATTTGTAAAGGCCATTTGGGTGGTAGAATGAGGTTTTAAAACATTTAGTGCAATTTAATAGCTCTTCTAGATTAAATCATCCTAGCAGAGTTAAAATTGTTTATAAGATTGAATATCCATTAATGTAATGAGTTTGGCCACAATTCATGCAATAATAACTGTATAATACACAAATCAATCACTCTGACATGCTTATCGTGTAAAGACTAAGACAGCATCCAAAATTGTAAACTTCTCAAATATTAGAAGTCATTTTTTTAAAAGTGTGTGAAGATGAGTAGCAAGTTTGAATTCACAGTACTTTTACTATTGCTACTTCAGTAACTTTCTCAGAGCATTTGCTAGTACTATAAAATAAACTATTTGTCCTATTTCTTTTAGTGAGATTATGAAGTGGGCATAATGGAGACTTTACTAACACCTGAGGCTTCAAGAGAGGATTTGTGAATGAATAGTATTGTGAACCCAGAACTACTATTAACAGGTGTTAATCAGCTATACTAATAGAGAAGACTCCAGATCCTGATCTGCTTTACAGTACTGTGGTTGGGTTTAGGGTTGGGGTAGAGGTAGAGGTTAATAAAATACAATTAATGGGAAATTTAATAAATAATATAAATAATTCTCATTACTTTCCGGCCATAGCTGTACGTGATCTATATCTGATTAACCATTTGCATTTGGATGGATGATAACAGTCTTCTGAGCCTACTAGTAGGCACAGAAGGCCCCTACTGGCCCATATCTATCAGCTGATAACCACTGATAACACTCATTTAATCGAGTGATAACATTCGAAACGGCTGAGACAGCAGACGTACATTTTGGAGACGTCTATTTGATGTTTGTCTTTACATCTTGAAAACATATTTATTTGAGCATTTGGCTATCTGCAATACATGTATTAGACATTTCCATTTGGACATTGTTAATAATATAATAATATAAGATGTTTATAATTTTGAATGTTACTACAGTATACGTTTTAAAGATGTTTATCAGACCTATATTAGACCTTAGCAGATTTTTTAAGACCAAATTCTCTTTAATATTTTAAATCTTGCAGGTATCTGGATAACTGATGCTCATAAAATGACAACATGGCGAATGTAGTACATAAAGATTATATTCATGATTCTCACATTTGTACTATATATACTTTTTATTGGTTGTAAAGTATATAATTAAGTGTGAATTTGATGGACTTTGGGGCCACAGGAGTAAATGTGGTACTTCTCACCCTATACAATATATAACAGCCCCATTACACTGTTATTACTGAATATGGGTTTTACTTATTAATATACTTATAGTATATATTTAAACTGTAAACAATCAGTAACATGTTTTTTTTTAACTGGGTATAATGAGGTGCCATTATTTCCCTCACAGTTGAACCACTGAATATTAAAAGTAAACTTTAGAATTAACTATCTACTTTTGGCTGACCATGAATAACCACAAAAACTAGAGACGAATTTTCCCCTGCAAAGTTAAGGATAGTTCACCCAAAAATTTAAATTCTTTCCACAGTTTGATTTTATGCCTATTTCCTCTGGAAAAAGATGGAAACCTGTAACCACCCTCCTGAAAAAAACACCGGCTGGGCTGGTTTTAGCTGGTCAACCAGCCTGGTTTTAGAGGGGTTTTGGCCATTTCCAGGCTGGTTTCCAGTTATTTCCAGCCTGGTCTTAGCTGGTCAGGCTGGGAGATGACCAGCTAAAACCAGCTTGACCAGCCAAAACCAGCTATGTCCAGCTTAAACCAGGCTGGTCAAGCTAGTTTTAGCTGGTCATTTTCCAGCTAAAACTAGCCAACCAACTTAAGCTGTTTTTTTTTTTCAGCAGGACATTGACTTCCATAGTAGACCCATTTGTTTTTCCAACAATGGAAGTGAATGGTTACAGGTTTTCAGCTTTCTGTTGAACACAAAAGAAGATTTTAAAGAAGAAAGAAACTCATAACGTTTTATAACCATCTGAGAAACTGAGTAAATATTTCGGTGAATATGCGACATCTCCATGTTTTGAACATGCTTTAATTTAATAGTTTGCTTTATTTGTTAGTTTTTTTTTATTGGTTTAAACGTTTGCTACTGTAAAATTTTATGTCATGATATTGCTATATTTATCTGATACAAATTCATGTAGAACCATACCCCACTTATAAACCCCCTGCCTGTTTGTACCTCGTCACTCGCCGTAGGTAACCAGGAAGTAGAAGCGTAACCAAGTGGACCGCTTCTTTTTTTGCTGTTTTGTTTACACATCCGCCGTCGTTAACCGCTATCCTCTTCACTACAGTTTCGTTAAAACACGTACAGCTTTCAACGTGAACATAGAACTGACTTAGCAAGTCGATTCTTACATCTACTGACTTATTTTGCAGTGCAAACAATAGTAGTAACGTTAATAATTCTCATTTTAAGCATTATGTTGTCATGACTGCTCCAGTGGTCGCAAGTCAAGATCTCCGGTGAGAAGTAGACTCGGTCTCCGCAGACCCATGGCTCTCCCGACGCTCTCAGCGCACTGGCCGAGTCGAGTGCGGACTCTGGAGCGGCAGCTGGTGCGGCAGCGGGAGCAGGAGGCGCGTCTGAGGCGGCAGTGGGAGCAGCACTCGCAGTACTTCAGGGAGCAGGATGTCCGCAGCAGCAAACAGGCGCAGTGGAGCTCACGACAGTCCTTTCATCGCAGGTGCTTATAACTCCTGTAGCTTATGCATTAAATGTGTTATTGAAACCATTGCCAACACTTCAGCCAACAACAACAACAACCTATGAGACAGTTTTCCACGAGAGTTTCCAAAGCATCAATACATTAAGATTTAGGTTATAATCCTGCTGAAAGAAAACAACATATGCTGGTCAAGACCAGCATAAACCAGCACCAAAACATACCTTACCTATGCCTATGCAAGAGGTGTCCAAAATCGGTCCCGGAGGGCCAGTTTCCTGCTTATTTTAGTTCCAACCCCAATTTAACACAACTGAACCAGCTAATCAAACTCTTTCTATGTATACTAGAAACTTCCAGGGATGTGTGTTGAAGGAAGTTTGAGCTAAACTATGCAGGACAGCCCTCCAGGGCCAAGTTTGGACACCCCTGGCCTGTGCTGTAGTTTTCAGTAGAGATTTTTGTGTTTAGTTTTTTTGTATTCAGTGTAAAATAAAATAATATTACTGTTTACTAAGTGCAGATGTACAGTATACTCAGTATTATCAATTTGAATCCGGCCTAAATAATGTCTATTGTCATTACAAATAAATACATTAAAGGGATAGTTCACCCAAAAATGAAAAATTCCTTACCATTTACTCACACTCAAGTGTTTCTAAAGTTTTATGAATGAATTAATTTTTTTTGTTGAACACAAAGCAAGATATTGAAGAGTGAAGAGCAGCAGCCATTGGCATCCATAAAAAAAGCTGTTTTGTCCAACGTTCTTCACGATATCTTTTGTTGTTCAACAGGAGAAAGAAACTCAAACAGGTTTGAAACAAGTGGAGGATGAGTAAATGAAGAAATGATTTTCATTTTTTGGGTGAACTATCCCTTTATCTGAATAATTAGAGGAGAAGGAGATAATTAAAAAATCTACAAAATCCCATAGATTTGATTTCTTAGGCCAGTATATATACTAATTGAATATATAATATGTAAGCCACAACATTTTAATAAATGTTATAATGGACTAAAAGTACAAAACTAACCATTATGATTTTGTTAGCTCACATTGCTAGTTTTGTGGTGAACAATTCCTCTGTGCATGTCATTAAGAAAAACAAAAAGGGTTTGCCCTATTTTAAAATTAAAATCTGAAAATGCTCTTCCTGTTTGTTTTCAGTTAAATTCTCATATTACGTCTGTGTGGGGTATTGGCTGTGGTTATAATATTTAACCATGCCCTCTCCAACTGTCAGTTTTGACAAAACATCAGAAATTGTAAGAAAAGGAAGAGATTTGTCTGTTAGGTTGTAATAACTCTCCCCAAACCCTTTTCCAGCTCTTTCAGAGTGAAATGCCTACTTTACTACATCCAGTCAGCTCACAGTAGAAAAAAACAAGCCACGCCCACTGTTTTCTCATTTAATATTCTATTTCTCTAGGAACTGCATCACAATACAGAGAAAAAAAGGGTCGCAGATTCCGGTTTAGGCAGACTTTAAAGGGATAATTCACCCAAAGTCATTTTCTCATCTTCCAGCTGTTGCAAACCTGTTTGTGCTTTTTTTCGTTTGAATACAAAGATGTTTTGAGGAATGTTGGAAAACAGCAATTCAACTGCTTAAATTAAAGTAGTTGTTAAATTGATATAAACCAAGAACTAAACCAACTAGCTGTGAGGAGAATCACAGCATTACAAACTTTGATTTAAGGGTAATAAATAAATAAATAAAAATCAGACAAAATTATACAAAGGTTTAAGACTGCATACTAATAACTTTAAGGAGGAGGGGACATTGCATGATCATACTGCAACTCAGCTTTTATGTCAATTAAAAAAAAACTATTTTCTTGGTCTTGTAGCATGTCAGCATTTCAGCGGGAGCGCATGAGGGAGGAGAAGCAGCGGAATCTGGAGGAGCGCAGGGAGCGTTTGAGGACGATGCTTCAGGAGGAGAGAGATCAGCTGGAGGCAGAGCTCAGAAATATTCATCCAGATAGAGACACACTGGCTAGACAGCTAGTGGAAAAAACAGATGCCCTTCGTTCTGCTAGAGAAGAGAGGAGAAAAAATGTATGAACACTAATTGTTCTGTCATAAAGCCCTGTTATGTTATCTGACTGAATGTCATATCTGATCTGAAATGTCGATTTGTTTTATCTTCTTCAGCTTGCAAAGGAGCTGCTGAGGGAACACTGGAAGCAGAACAACTCACAACTGCGGAAGGTCAGTCATATGTTGCAATATGAATAAATGAATATCTCAAAACTTGACATCTAAGTTAGTTATGGGTAATATTAAGACTTATTACGGTGCGAGGAAACACCTTAACTTTTTCTTATTAAGAACAAAATACCAAGGTCCTGACTGTCCTTTGAAAAGAGTAGGGGTGTGTCCTGGCCAAATTTGCTCTCTGACTTCTGTCCATCATGGTTTCCTAACCATCCCCATATCACTTTGCGTTCACACCAAAATCGGCGATAGTGTCAAAGTCGCTGGAAGTCATTAATTTTCAACTGGAGCCGCCGGCGAGAAGCGGCACGACGCATCTTCGCCAGTGTGGGCGTCGATGAGAGTTGAAATCAATTCAACTTTATGGTAATGAGCTATGACGCGGTTCAGCGGCAAGCAATCAGAATGTAGAAGTCCACCACTTGAGAGTATTCCAGAGAACACAGTCCTGAGAACTTTGGTTCCGACCACAGTTGTTCTCAAGGGTTTGATTATTGCGGTTGCCTAATTTTCAATTATTTATGATGCTTTCTTAAAGTGACATACATAAAAAGACGAGCACAGGCGAGTTACTGATGTGCATAAATGTTTTATATATATATATATTTTTTTTTTTATTTATTTTTTTTTTTCGTTCTTAAAAAAAGCGTGAATCTCACTCTAAATATAATGACAGTACAAAACAGTACTGCTGCTTCAGAATATTTCAGGCATATGGGCACAATTTAGATAATTGGAGCAAAGCCACACACGCAAAAACTTGGTCTTTTATAGTTAAATAAATTTGATAAAAAAGCGTTTTAAAAAAACGTTTTCACGCTAAAAAGCATGTTTTATGCGGGAAGGTAACTGATTTGCTGACCGGCCCCTTTAAATATGAGATCAGTGTAGCAAATCTTGACGCTCTCGTCGGCAGAGCTGTGAAGGCAGACATCGTTGTCATCATAGTGGCCAGAGCGAACTTTAATGCTCTTGTCGCCTTCGATGTGACCGCACAGTCATAATTGGCTTCATCAAACTGTCTCCTGGTGGTGGACGAGGAGATTACCCCCAAAATTTGTAAAGCGCTTTGAGTACTCAGAAAAGCTCTATATAAATGTAAGTAATTAATAATAATAATTATTATTATTATTATTTATCTTACAAACACGGCTTGACATTAACTTTTTTGATCACCAGCCACTATGGCTAGTAGTTTTCCACCATTACTAGGCACTCACCATTTTCACGAGCCAACAATTTTGTTTTGGGAAAATATTTAATAATATTTTATATGCATAAATTTGAATTTGAATTTTTTGTTATTGCCACTTGCCTCCTCGTTCATTTCACTTTTTTATGAGCTTGCTCAATGAGCATGAGCAAATGGGTTGTGCTTTCATAAAAAAAGTGTCGGATTGCAATTACACCGAAAAAATGATTCAAAGATGATTCTTTGGATTTACTGCATTTCTTTAAGTTAAGTGGTTGTAAACATTTTATTAGGGCTAA